>JAABOM020061239.1:0-11172 GCA_011800125.2 Solanum clarkiae
CCTTTGCTCCAGTTGTAAAAATGTCAACTGTTAGATCTGTTATAGCATTGGCTGCTGCTAAGGATTGGAATATTTTCTAAATGGATGTCTTTAATGCCTTCCTGCAAGGTGACCTGCTTGAGGAGGTTTACATGGAGCTACCTCAAGGCTTCTACACTACAGAGAAGGAGAAAGGACTGGTTTGCAGGTTAATGAAGTCCCTATATGGACTAAAGCAGGCTTCAAGACAGTGGAATGCCAAACTCACTGAAGTGCTATCAGGCTCAGGGTACATGCAGAGTTATCTTGACTATTCTCTATTCACAAAGAGGAAAAAGGAGGCACCGGTAATTGTTTTAATATATGTTGATGATCTTTTAATTACAGGAAATGATGCAGAGCTAATAGAAGAAACAAAGCAAGTTCTGCATAGGCATTTCAAGATAAAAGACTTGGGTGAGCTTAAATACTTCTTGGGAATTGAATTCCTTAGATCTAACAAGGGAATATTAATGAATCAGAGAAAGTATGTCCTTAAGATGATAGCTGAAACAGGCTTAGGAGATGCCAGGCCTTGCATGACACCATTGGACTTCAGTCAATCACTAACTGTGGCAGATTTTACCCCAGACATTATGTTTGAGGACATCCCAAGGTATCAAAGGTTGATTGGAAAGCTACTTTATCTCACCAATACAAGACCAAATATTGCATTTGCAGTGCAGGTACTCAGTCAGTTTATGCAGAAGCCAAAATTGTTACATTGGAAAGCTGCCTTGAGAGTTGTCAGATACATCAAACTTGAGCCTGGTAAAGGCTTGCTCATGAGCTCAGTTTAGAAGCCTCAACTATATGGATTTTGTGATGCGGACTGGGCTGCATGCCCTTCCACAAGAAGGTCAGTGACTGGCTTTCTTTCGAAGTTTGGTGACTCTATCATATCTTGGAAGTCAAAGAAGCAGGCAACAGTATCAAGGAGCTCCGTAGAATCTGAATATAGAAGGTTAGCTGCGCTTACCTCAGAAGTGGTATGGATAACCAACATATTCAAAGAGTTAGGTGTGGAATTGACAGAGCCAACACTACTTTTCTGCGACAATAAGTCAGCTCTCCAGATTGCTGTAAACCCAGTTTTCCATGAGCGCACCAAGTATATCGAGATTGATTGCCATTTCATTAGGAAAAAGATCCAGCGAGGACTCATTAAGACTGTCTATGTCAATACTAAGGATCAACAAGTTGATTTGCTCACCAAGGCACTGAATCGCACACAGTATGGTTATCTACTTGGAAATCTTGGATTATTGAACGTCTTCAATACATCCAGCTTGAGGGGAGGTATTGGAAGTGATGACTAACTAATTGTGTACATTAGTTAGTTTAATGTACAAGTAATTGGTCAATTAGTTTTAGTTAGATTAGTTTGGGAAATTATCCCACATCATAAGGTACATTATAATTAGGGACAAAATATAGAATATAAATATATATATTACTGTACATGGAAAAGGATCTAATAATACTTTTCCCTTTACTATTCTCGGAACAGGGCTTTGCCCTAATTTCTTCATCCCTCTTCTGCAAACGACCCAAACGATCCAAACCACAGAAATCAAACAGAGGTTCATACATGGTGCCTGAAGTTGATAAAATTTTCAAAAAAATTTGAGGAACCACGAGAAGGACTTACAAATTGTAAATGGAGTTACGCTTCATGGAATGAGTTAGTAGAAGAGGTCCAGGATTTTTGAAATTTAACAATTTCAGGACTTTTGAATGGTCCAATAGGATGGGTAGTAGATGGATATATGGGTTTTAGTTGGGGTCCATAGATCACCCAATACTCAGAAATTTTTTGGGAAATTTGGACAAGTTCTATGAGAAGTTTTTACGGGTTGTTGTTTTAGTTCATCATCTTCATCTAGTTTTAAGGGCTGCAGTGCTTTATTTACGAGGGCAAATAATAGACTGTAAAAGATAGGACTGGTTGTAGACTTGGTTCACGAATTGAGATCCTGAGACTTGGTTTGGAGGAAAGTTCTTTGGGACAAGATTCCACGGTCTGTTTGGTTTGGATCTTTCCTTTCTTCCTAACTCCTAAACTATATTGTTTCAATCCTCCAAATACGCCATAACCAGCCATTCCCATCCAATTCACCTATTCTTTGTCATTCTCTCAAATCCACAAATTTCTCTCAAGCTTCCTACTCCCTAAGGCTCTATTGAAGATTACGTTTCGGTTCGACGAATACACTAATTCTCAAATTTATCAAGGATTTTGGTCTAGGGATCTGAATATTCATTCATGAATCCTTTAATCCATGACGCACAAGAAAATTCTCAAGCATTTCTACTAATTTCAAGCATGAAAATTATTGTTTTTATGTTCTACCATTGAATTGCACAAACTATGAATTATTCTATGATTGTTGACTCAATTAAGCATGACTTGACTTTTTACATATTTTCAAGGTTTTTCTACCAAGTTTTTTCTCAGTATGATCTTCGGTCATGAATGTTTTTATGGGTTCTTTTAGTTACGATTTATTGGCATTGTTTCACATCATTTTTCATAAGTTCATTCTAATTACACGATTTTAAATTAATCACATCTGAACCCATTCTTTTACCCCTAGTTTTTCATTATAAGTTATGATCATGAATTGGTAAAACTCTCAAGCAAGTTTCATGACAAATATGACTTAGACCTTAAGATATTATACAAGACAATATGAACAATGGTGAGTTTAATCACCTAAGCATAGATTCATAATGATGGAAGGCCTACACTCATATTACTTGAATCGATATGAAAATGAGCTATTCAATGATCAAGTTACAAAAATGGAATGGTAGTTATCTAATGCCTTTCCACATGTGAAGCTTTATGATTTATGATAAGTATTTCATGAGATTTTTACTTAGCACCAAGTTGACTTTGAGGTAGAAACTTGACCTAAGGGATTCCTAGTAGTAATCTTTAGTCCCATATCTGCGTACCAAAGTAGGATATGTCTTTTTAGACTTGCTAGTGGATCCACATATAGTCTATATTTATGACACCCATTTTGAAGGGGTAGTTTATCTTGTTAAGTAGATTCTTCTTTTTTTGATGTACGAAAAAATATTGAGAATCAATATATAGCTCGCGTGATTTATTGTCTGTCATTGTTTCTACCCCACACATGTTATAATTATTTACGACTCATGTTCCCTTATTATTTCTATTATGATTCTTTATTATGCATTGGACATACTTATGTTTTACTTATGCTTTAAATGAACCTTTTTTCATGATTTTTATTTTGGTCAATTGTATTCATGATTTATAACATGTTGCATCTTTCACATACTTAGTAATTTAATGTACTAACTCATGCTTTCTTTTTCTTATATTGTATTATAATGTAAAGTCAAACGAGCATTCTCATCCTCCACATGGCTAGTACTTTAAACAAAACTGGAGTTAGTGAATACTCATGATTCAGGAATGTGCTTATGGTTCTTTATTTTTGTTGTTATATTTTTTTAGTTCATTTTAGACATGGACTTAGCTAAAGCCTCTTCGAGTAGTACATCTATGATTTATAGAGGCTTTTCAGGTAAAAGTATAAATGTGAATATGTTGTCTTTACTTTCTCCCTTGCTATGCCAATGATTTCTAGCCTTTCATGAGTTCAACTTCCATATTCTAAATTTTGTAGACTTACCTTATGTTTACTTGATATACTAAAGGGCTTGATTGGAGTCATTCTAGGTTCTAATCTATTGTACTCGGCATGTTAAAAGGGTCAAATTACAGAAAATAAGTGTAGGATCAGCTTTTGAGACACTGATACTGTTGAACATTACTTTTAGTTACCGCAGTAGTTTTTAGCAAAATAAATTATTTAATTTAAGATAAATTTGAATTTTGAATTCTAGTTAAGTTATTGAGATATTTTAGGTTATTTTAAGTTTCAAATTATGCAGATTTTGTATTTTATGTTGGCTATTTAAAGCCACTCAATGCCTAATAAAATTATTGAAAGCTATTGAAACTATTTCAATCCAAAGAGAGACTATTTCAGTCTTTTTGCCACCCCATTCATCCTTTTAAAAAAATCAACAATTGTATCAAGAGCCTCATTGATCTTACGGGATCTGTGAATTCTTTCAAAGAACTAGCATATCATTTTCAACCCGCAGGGGCTACCTTTTTAACCTGTATGGAATACCCTTTTTAACCCATAAGGGCTACCCTTTTTAACCCGTAAGGGCAACTTTTAACCTCCAAGGGCTACTTTTCAACCCATTTTAACACGTCAGGACTATTTTCAACCAATGCTTTTTTCAATGCATAGACTTTTTGAACCAATTTTTTAACATAAGAATGATAAATAGTAGGTTCTTTTTGAATGCCCCACAAATTTACATTGGCAAAATTTATCAAATTTGATCGGTGATAATAAAATCTCATTTTGATACCTATGTTTTATGTGACATTGTGATGGAAGAAAAATCATCACAACAACTGTTTGTGAATCCTGTCAATTTTCAAATGAAAGCGATTTCAAACTAGAGGAGATCATTGATGGCGTTTGTAAAGCACAAAACAAAAAGAAGAAAAAGAAAGAAGAAATTTTGCAAATTCAAAAAAAATGAAAATAATTCAGTATCAAAGCAAAATTTAAGGACCAGTAGTTTTTAAAATTGCAATTACTAAAGCAAAGGAGGACTGCTGAAAATTTCTTTTAGTTACTGCAGTAATTTTTAGCAAAATAAATTATTTAGTTCAAGATAAATTTAAATTTAAATTAAAGTTAAGTTGTTGAGATATTTTAGGTTATTTTAAATTTCAAATTATACAGATTTTGTATTTTATGTTGCTATTTAAAGTCACTCAATGCTTAATAAAATTATTGAAAGCTATTGAAAGTCATTTCAATCCAAAGAGAGACTATTTCAATCTTTGCTACCCCATTCATCCTTTTAAAAAATCCAACAGATATAAGCCACCTGTATGACCTATAGTTGGGTTTACAAGTCATAGGTAGGCCTTGTAGTTTCGATAATGACTTGGTGAAAATTTGGAAGTTCATGGTTGAATCTATGAAAGGTCTTTATGGGTAATAAGTAGGTCTGTGTGTCATGAAATGGAGTCATGGTTAAGAATCAGAGAAGGGTGCAATTAAGTGTAACCTAGACGAGATCCATTATGGTTCATGGTTTAATTGACAAACCATAACTAGAGTTCATAGTTTGAAGTCCTGGGATGTAAAATTTTATAAGTGTTGGATGATTATACGAGGAGTATGTATGATTTGTAAATGGAATTATGGGCCAAAATGGGAGTTTGTGGACCGAAGGTTTAGATTTCTAGCTTCTAAAGTTGTAGGGTTTACTAAGGTGAAACCCCTACCTACGAATCATAGATGGGACTACAACCCATAGACCATGGGTCTGGTTTCCCAAACAATTTTAATAAAGGATATGTAGACTTTTTTCCGTATCCAAAGTCCTAAACTACGTCATTTTTACTTTTAATATCTACCCATATAAGCCTAAAACTACCCTAATCCCTCTCATTCCAATCATTCTCCAAAAGTTCCCTAAGTCTAAACACCCCCAATTCTCTCAAGGCTTCTTCAAGGCTCATGCTAAGGTTTCAAAGTTTCCTCCTCCAATCTCAAGTTCATTTCCTAGATTTTCATTCATGGTACATGAGTTTCATTCATAGACTCCTTCTACCCATGAAGCCCAAATATTTTAACCTATTTACTTAATTTCAGGTTATAGAAATTTTATGGGTTTTATGGTATGACTTCAAATGAATATATTACGATGTATTTACTGTTATATGATGCATGTTGCTATGAAATCATGTTCCATTATGAGAAATTGATGATATACGTGATGATTTATAACATGTTATATAGAGTTTTGAAAGTTCATGGTGGATTGTTTTACAAATCATCCAAATTGATGAATTTTATGATGTTTATGCACAGTAATCTCGCATTGCATGATTTAAAGTGCTCATGTATGTACCCACTTACTTTTTCTCTATGTCCCAATTTTTGAATGATATGGGTTCCAAGTAAATGATTATGAAAGCTTTAAAATAGATTATTGAAGCCCTTCTATGAATTTTGAATGAATGTTTTGTGGAAAGATGACTCCCACCTAATCATAGATTCACACATGAAAGGACAATTCTCACATTAATGAATTACATAAGATTCATGAGCTACTCTTATAAATGATGATATTGAATGAATTAATAGTATGATTGATTTATGAATGACTATGATATTATGATGTACTATTCCATGAGATTTGACTTAGCATTGAGTAGGCTTGAGGTGGGGTTCAGTCCGATGTACGTTAAGGTTATCCACCCAAGAGAATCTTAGCGCTAACCTCTTGCCCGAAACTATGTTTCCATCATAAGTTGTCTTTTTAGGCTAAGCTGGTTGATCTACGTATAGACCCAAAACTGAAGTTAAAGAGAGAAGCATGACAAAGTTCTACAGTAGTCACCCCTTCCAAGTACGGGGTTACATTGGATCTCATGTTATAGCTCACATCGTCGTGTTGTCAATTACAGTCCCTTCCCACATATGTGTGTTTCCTTATGATGATTATGTTGCTTCAGTTATTATTCAATTGTATTGATCATGCATCTCCATATATGAGTTTATTCCTTCTTATGATATACATCTTACTTATTATGTTGTTCACAACTTTCCTTGGTTGCATAAAATGCCACATATTTAGTACATTCAAATTACTAACGCATATTCTATGCCTACATATCTAACAATGTTGGGATAGGTAATGCTCCTCCTTCTCGTGCTTGTGGCTTATTTAGAGTTGTGATTGAATATTATTTGGTAAGTTCTCATTCTTCGGGGACGAACACACTTACCCGCTAACTTATTATGTTTGTCACGACCCAAGTATAGGGCCTAGACGTGACACGGTGAATGGAGAACCCGAAGGAACCCCAAACAAACCTCTTAGCATATCAATTACATATCCTTTGTCGCAGAAGCGAAATATAAACAAGACGAGGTATAAATAAAGGAAAACGGGACTAGGGGAAAGATTTTGTTAAACATAAATCACTCAAGATTTGAGTGCATAGCGTGAGTACATAAATTGTTCCAATAACACCTCTAAACATAGATTGGAGCATGGGCCAAGAAACTTTACGGACTCACCCTCATAGTATCAAGAGTTCAACATAAGGAGAAAACAAATGACAAGAGTAATATAGCTAGTGTCCTAAAACTTGAGGACTCACCAAAGCTTTCCTTTCAAAATGCCAAGACTAGCCACGTGGAGGATGATCAAGAGGTGCTTCGGTTCCTACATGGTAACATCATGTAGGCATAAAGTATGTGTCAGTACGTTTGAATGTACTAGGTATGTAGGATACAATGCAATAAAGAATAGGCAACATAGTGAAAATGCATAGGCGGAAGCAATGGAAAGGTATAATGGAAATATGACATGTATGATCAATGCTTGAAGTAATACATGATTTTAAAGCATATAACTTGAGGATATAGATTACATGTATAGGAAGAGACCATCATCATAGACCAAGCAATCTATTACTTGGAATCAAAGGCATGTCACCCCGTTCTGAGGTGATTGAGGCATGTCAGCCCCTCAACAAGGAGGTTGAGGCATGTCACCCCCTCAACAAGGTGATTATCTACTTGCAACATAATAGATACTTTTCATGAATTCAACATATAAATACAATCCCTTAATTATCACAGAGTCACTTGAGTCATAATTCATCCAATACGCCATCAATAACATAAGAATCCTTGTCAAGACATTTTATCAAATACTTGGCGAGTGTGTAATGCTAGTTCAAAATCATGAAATTCAAGAGTGAAATATATGAGAAAATCTTAATGTAAATCAACCCACCAACACTTAGAAAAACTCTTATGTAAAATACCTTGAAATCCATCACATCATCTCATAATAGATCATAGTTTTATAGCTCAAAACATGCACAGTCGCAATAGTCAAATCATCTCATAGTGCAAGCTTGAAGTAGGTAAACATGTGTTTCAAATCACAATTTCATAAAACCCCAACATAATTTGTAATCATAATTCATACTAAGTAATACCCATAAGTAGCACAACATAGAAACATGCAATTTTCATAAAGAGAAAGGTTGGACACCATCAGTGAAAGGGTCCAATGGTTGAAACCCACGTACCTTAAACTTGGGGATTTACTTGATGTAGATTTGAATGAGAAATTAAAGCTTGAATAGAGTTCTTGAGATCCGGAATTACGCTTGGGTCACTTGAATTTGGATGAAATATTTGGCTAAGTGCTAGAGTGTATTTTTAGAGTGTATTGAGTGATGTAGAATCGAAAAATGGCTAAGTATAGGTATTTTTACGCGTGGGTGGGCATTAGGCCAAGGCCTCAATGCCTTAGGCCGAGATGAGAAAATGAGGAAAAAACTAACACGGCTTCGCGATAGGTCTACATCGCAGAGCCAATGCGTAGGACACAATTGCACTAATCCATGCCTAATCTGCATCGCAGTCTGGTCGCGAATCGCCACTGGATAGGCAAAACTTTGGAGAATTATTTTTCGTTACGGTTGCTCTAAAATCGGGGTTATACTCATTTTCCACTTAATTTTTTCCTCTGATCACGAATATGAAATCGGATTTTCGATATCACACATAGATTTTGAGATATATGAAAATAACGATTATGAGAATTTTCAAGGCACAATTTCAGACGTCTTTTGGGGCATTTCAATATCTTCCCCTTTGGAACATTCGTCCCCGAATGTCAAAGAAGCGTACATAAGAGAAGTAATCGTGAAGAAATCAGCCCAACAAGAATACAACAATGCACGTAAACACCATTTTCAAAAGTCTCAGCATAAGTGTCAAAAATCACCATAAATTTATCAACATAAACATGAATGCATGCAAATGACATAAGGGTTAGAAACTTAGGACTTGAAATTATGGAAGGGACTTAGTTTGCAATATTAATCTTGAATAGGGTGGAAGAGGTACGGACGTCTCTTCTCCAAGACCGCTCTAGATTCCTAACTGATGTTTTTAACTTGTCAATATCTCCAAAGAACCTTGACGATTGCTATATGTTTGTTCCTCAACCTTTCCACAAGTCCATCCAATATCTCCACCGGAACTCCTTATAGTTAAACTCATCCCCCACAATACCCACAACCTCAAAGAGCTCTATAACACTTGGGTCACCAACTTATCTCCTTAACATAGACACATGAAAGATCGGATGAACCATGTCCATTTTCCTATGCAATTCCAATCCACAAGTAACTTTACCAATTTTCCTGAACACTCTATAATGACCTACAAACTTTAGGCTCAATTCCCTTTCTTGCCACACCGGATAACACCCTTTATGGGTGGAACTTTCAAGTGAACCCAATCATCAAGACAAGGGCACATAGCCCACATTAGTACCTAAGGACATCATCTCTCCCTTGGGAGAAAACCTCCACTTCACCATCTTCTACCAAAGCATTCAACTCTAGCAAAGCAGGCCAAAGTCTTGCTTTGACTTGACCTCATCAACCAAAGAATATTTGAAACCATCAAAACTACTACACTACAATTCCCAACTTCATCCAACCTAATTTCCAATCTAGCCAACCGGTGTACTTCTTTAACCACCCTTTGTTACCCAAGATCCATACTCATCATAACTAACAAACAATCTCTCATACCTCAATCCTTAGAACATCACCCTTAAACGACTCACAAGATCTTCTTCATTCTAGAAAGAAATCAATGTACTAACCACCTACTACCACACATATATCAAGGTAGGGTTTAAAAACCCTATTCGTGAGATCCACAAATATAGCCGAGGCATTGGTCAAGTAAAAGACATTACCACCAATTTATAATATCAGAAGGACACCACGAAACCCATTGACTACTGAAATCGACCCAATAGGAAGGTTTTTAGACTCAACATCCCTACCCCTTACAAGATGGTAAATTCAACCCTTAAAGTTCAATTTGGGCCTTAAAGACAAAAAATGAATCTACCCTTACTTACCTCTTTACAACTTTCCCACTCAAGTACGGACTTATTAGCAAATTGAAATTTAACTCCAGGAGTTCTACAACCAATGGGAGCATGATATGCATGCAACCAAACTAAAACGACCCCAAGAGTGCCAGAAAATGTGCCTCGAAAGTGCTCCAAATCATAATTTTCATATATCTCAGAATCGTGCGTGATATCAAAAATTTGACGTCATACTCTTGATCAGGGGGTCAAATTTAGTAGGAAATGGGTCTAACACCCAATTTAAGAGCAACCGTACCAAAATTTAAAAATCGCAAAATGCGATTTCCAGTGAGCAGTCTGTGGCCTTAGCGCGACATAGACTGGTATATTTTCTGTCCAATTTTTTTAGTCTGATCCAAGACTTTGAGTCTTGGGCCTAAGTGTTCTCATGCATGAAAATACTTATACTTAGCCATATTTCACCTTTATATCACACAAGACATTCCCCAATACTCATTCAAACACTTATACAAATATTTCACCCTAAATACAAGTCCTAAAACTCATCCTGATCTTAAGAATTTCACTCAAGCTTCAAGTCTTCATTTCAAATCTTCTTCAAGAAATTCTCCAAAGCTAAGGTATGTGGGTACCTTTCATGGGTCCCTTTCACCCATGATTCCCAAGCTTCATTTTACCTAAAATTGCATGTTTTAAAATTGATTTACTCATGGGTCTTACTTATTATGAATTTCACTACATACTATGTTGGGGTTTCATAAAATTGTGATTGTTTAGCATATTTTGAGCTATGAATCTAAGATCTATTGTGAGATTTGATGAAGACTCTTGATGTATGTTATTTGAGGGTGTTACCAAGTATCTATTGATGGTTTTACACTGAATTTGCTAGCATGATTTCACTCTTGAATTGCATGGTTTTACATTAGCACTACACATCCGCCAAGTATTTGATAAAATATCCGGTTATGATTTCTCGAGGAATTGAAGGTCCAATCTATGTTTTATGAGTTGAATGACTATATTATAATTTAAAGAATGTATGTATATGATATTATCTTTATAGTGTTGGGAATTGACCAAGCATCACTCGGGAGGTTGTAGCTCTAAGTAACCATATTGAGGGGT
>JAABOM020061240.1:0-11171 GCA_011800125.2 Solanum clarkiae
AAATAAGTATTAAAAGTCATGCATAGGTTTATGTTCAAAGTAATTGGGAATTGAAATCCCGTAAAGGGTATAACATCGCGTTTTGGCGTCGGGAGTTGTTTTGTGTATTGGAGTAGTGTTCTATGATTTTTGGGAGTGTGTATGATAGTTAGAATGTGGTGTATATGTGTAAATTGGAGGCTGCCCTGTTTTGGGTCATTTGCGTTAAACCTCCATTTTGGTGTTGCAGGTAGAAGCGTTCCTAAATGATTTCATTGTTTATTTAATTTTTGATTCTCGATCTGTTAAACCTGTTGGGTACATATTACGTGTACTCATCCTTACTTTTTTTCCCTCGCAGATTCTCGTCAGAATTATCCACGAGGTAGTTGATTTGATCGTGCAGTTGAGTCACACTAGATCTAATGGTGAGACTCAAAGGCTTCGAGTTCCATTGAATTCTACCCTAGTTGAATGGTCTTTATTTATGTTCGAAGACTGTAATGTACTTATTCACTCATTTATGTACTAGATTGTCATGCCCTGGGAGGATACCCTAGACGTGACTGACACTCGGAGACTATTGCTAGCCCCCAAGTGGAGCACTCAGTCTCTTTGTCATCGTTCAGTCAATTCATCAGCGAAAAAGAAATAATACAATAAATATAAATGATATCCTATCAGTTGGCTCATAATATCAACATAAGTCTGTCACAAGAGAACAAAATAGGTAACGTAAATCTCAATATAAAAGAAAGAAGAATGAGTGAAAAGAATCCTTGACATCGACATCAACATCAACATCTATGTTTATGTCTATAAAGCATCTATGCTATAATCTAAGACGGTATCATGACAGGCCATGGCTACCAAAATCAAATAAAAGACTAGAAAATCAATAGAAATAACCATCCTCCAAATGCATGGAAGGACTCACCACTATCTGAAATAGAAAGCTTTAAACCTCAACGATCAGGCTGTTAAAGTCCTCCGTCTATCGAATCTGCATCATAAAATGATGCAGCTTCAGAGGGGCATTAGTATGTGGAATGTACTGTATGTAAAATGGGCTAAGAAAAAAGAAATGGTTTAATTGACACTCATCAATCACTCAGCCTCACCTCAGATATAAGAGACAAGACTCTATCACCTTACTAGCTACCAAGCATCAAACCTTCACATCACATCAGATTTCTATCATCATGAAACCTATCTGGGAGTTTCTATAACCGACAACCATTACTTATGAGCCCGTAGTGATACAATGAAAAGATATCATTGTCACATTCGTCTAGTAACTTGATGGGGTAAAGGACGAGTCTGTCAATGGATCCAAAAGTCTGTCAAGTCCTCTTTTAGGACAAAGGAAACATCTGCTTTCACGGTCCAATCCTCTCCTACGCTGGGCACATAGTCAATAAGTTCGAGGGGGACACACTCTTACACATTTCGGTGCTAATACTCCTCCCAGGACTCAACATGCTCATAAATCTATCAGTCCTTCAAGAACGCTCATCACCCAACCTCTACGAGCAAAATTATCTATCCAATCTAAGGGAATTATATCCATTCGACTCTATCAACAATAATTTCAGCTATCACAGTCATCAACACACTCAACTCAGGACTGAGACTCCGTCAAACATCACTTTCAGACATTCAAGATTCTAGACATCTCCCTAAGTTAATTATTCAAGTCTCCACAGAGAGCAATTTTTATAAATCAAGTTACAATCACATAATAAAAAACACATACAGTAAGCTTTAAACATGATGATCATAAAATTAGGGTACAAAATATAGTTTAAATAATAAGAACAGGAATCCAAGATATTATCCATGAAATTAAAGCAATTATTCAAGAACTTGCAAGAAAGCATCAATTCAAGATTTCTAGACATGATTTCTTCATCCTAACTCTACATTGGCACATGGAAGATCAATTTCATGCTTTTGGGTAGCCTTTACATACATGCGAATGACGAATCTTTGAAGAATCTTGAATTTCCCTCTGAAAATCCTTGCTTTCCTCTCCTTTTCTCTCTTAGACTTATCGTAAAATTAATAGATTTAGGATGGTTTTGGGTTTTAAAATCCTTTTGTACGAAAATGCATCTTAAAACTGACCTGGAAATTTAAAAATATGTTGGGAAGGATGAAATTTCCCTTCGATTTAAAAGAAACAAAACAACTTCTCCATGCACTAGTGCGCGACGCGCACTAGTGCATTTTAACACTTTTTCGTGAATTTTTTATTTCCATCGAATTTTTAAAAAAAACTAAAGTATGGTTCTGCGTCCTCTTCGCGTCGTGAAAGAGGTGCAGAAACCTCACTATTTTAAGCTCCCTTTAGGAAAATTAATTCGCATTTTTCGCATTAAAGCCTCGTCGAGACTATTTTTCGACTTAGTTTTTCGTATTGCAAATTCAGTATCAGATTTTTCATCAAAGCATGGGAAGATACACGATCAAGTTTAGAGGTATTTTAGTAATTTCAGGGGGTGTTACATAGATTCTCTCTACACTCGTGACATCAGATTTTGGGTTATGGTTTTTATCTCTTGGGTTTTTCCACTTTAAATGTATTTTATCTTTCAGTTTGGAAATTTATTTGGCAACGTAGTCGTGATCCTATTTTGGATCGTGACAGTATTATTGCCTTTATTCCAGTGATTTGATTATGATCTATTTAGCTAAATTTTAGGAATTGGAATTGATCTTCTGTTTAAATTATAACTGAAATGGAATACAATGAATCATCACTTATATGAGTCTCTTTTTCTTCAGTGTACCTGTATAATGGAATTTTATGGGATTTTTGTTTATATGAAAAAGGTTGGGATATATTGAAACTTTTTTATTTCAATATGAGATTTATATAACTTATATAAAAAAAATTAGTTTTAAAAAATATAACCAAGTAAATAATAAGATGAAATATAGTCAATTTCTTTATTTAGTCATGATTTATTTTTATTTAGCCTTAATTAAATTGTGGCTAAATAACATTATTTTTATTTTTTATTAGTCACGATTTATCTTGATTTTTTATAAGCTACTATTTGCTCATGGCTAAATAACTAATCTCTTTTTAAATTTTTGTAGTAATAACTAAGTGGTGTATATGCAATATATCAATGTTATATAGATAATGTATAAACATGTTTAGATGTTGTATAAAGGGAAACGACAAAAGTTTATTCTTGAACTTGTCCCGAAAATTAAGTTACACATTTAAACTATCATAGCAACCCATTATACACTTTTACTGTTTAAAAGTGATTTTTTTTCACTTCTAAAACTGACGTGGTAGAAAATTCTAAGAAAAATTAAAAAGAAATGTGTTTGGTAAAAAATAAAGAAAAATTGGGGCGATAGCTCTGAAAAGAAAAATTGTCAATCTTTTCTTTCATCTCGGGAGAGATACGATCGAGAGGAGCTAATTCAAACCCCTCCGTTAAAATAAGAACAAGCCCCCATATTCAATCCCCTTTTTACCATTAGCAAGAACTTGTTTCAGTTGCATATCATAAGGAATTCAAAAAAATTAGAAAACTAGACAACTTATTTTAACAAAATCTTCAATATTCCCTACCATATAAAAAAATTAAAAAAATCTCATACTTCCATTCTCTCTCTTAACTTCAGATACTTAGAATCAAGTAAAATAACTTCTCCAAACTCATGCTTCTTTTGCTAATTTTTACGTCTATTTTCTAGCAATAGTCCTTTAATCAGTGTCAATCACTGATCATCAATTAACAACCCATCACAATTAATTGCAAATTCAAATTTGAATAATTTTTTCGATATTTTTCCATTTTTGAAAGATTTTATCTTTTTTACTTTCCATTGTTTGAACGTTTTTCCCTCTTTTTTTTTCTAGTATCAGTGAATTATTTTCATGGATGCTCAACCAACATTTAGCCTTGATCTTACACAGGAAATTTGCGATAGTGATAACTCTCAACCAATGTATGTAAACCCAACAGTCGAGGCTACCAATAATCCTTAAGGCGACGCCATTGAAGATGATTTACCAGACGAAATTGAGGTCATGAAGGAGGCAGACTCAAGTTCAAAATCTCTAGCCCCCAAATCACATGCAAAAATGAGAAAAATGGTTGAATCCATTACCACCCACCCTTCTTTATCAAAGGTATATTAAATTGGTACTTTTCTTTTATTTTTTTAAATTCATCGTTAATGGTTTGATTTGACTGGAAATCTGTTGAATTGATACACAAATCTCAGCTAATTGTTGATTCTACACCTAGGTTTTTAGGCATTTTGGGGATTGCTAATTGTTCAAGTATCAAATTTATGGAATCTTTATTAACACGCGCATATTTGCAACCTAAATGAAAGCTTTTCTTTAACAAAGTATCAAGTATTTAATTGAATTACACACATTCAAGTATCAAATAATCTCAGAAAATACCTATTTTATATATCATGTATTAACACGAAGCACATAAATTCAAGTATCAATTATATAACCGAAGTACATTCTTTCAATTATCAGGTATAGTCAAGTAAAAACACATAAATTCAAGTATGAATTATATACCTAAATTACATTAGGTCAAGTATCAAGTATAGTCAATTAGTTTATAGTCTTTTAATATACTTGTTTGTCTCATATTACTTTTTTGTACAGTCACTGCAGGGATTATGAGGTATTGATCGTTGACTATGCTGAGTACAGTAGTGACAGAATTTTAGTCCCAATGCATGCAGTAGATGATGGGTATCTTTGGGGAGATATGACGTACTATTATGAAAATATGATAGTGACAAGACTTGTGAAGGTTATGTTAGTGAAAACGATGATCCAGCCAAGTCTAGGGATGTTTTCATTATGCCCAACAGTGATGGAATGTTTGATCTTTCGTAATTTTTATGTCTGTAGATTTTCATTTTGTTTTTAGAAACAACCTCTAAGACTATAAAGGCAAACTGTTTTGTCTTGTGTTTTTGTTAATCTTGAATAGCTAAGCCTTTGTTTTGGTACTTTCCAATTGGTATTATAGTAAGCATATAAAATTCAAACTATTTTTTTTCTATGTGTCTTTGCACTTAAATTGTTTAATCTTATATTTAGTGTCAATTTGTAATATTTATCATTTTAGATATGAAGAAATTGATACATGAATAATACGTTAACTTAGTTATCTGATACTTAAATTCAGTTACTTAGTTATTTGATACATGAAAGATTATCCTGTATGGGTATTTTTAAATATGTAGAAGATAGCTGATACTTCAACTTATTTACATTTTTAAATACTTGAAACTTTATTTAAATAGATTATTTGTCCACTATATAGTAATTGGTCTTGGTACTTTATACTTTCAGAAAAATTCATGTCTAACTTGTCCTACACACAACTTAATTTTGAATATCATCAACAATAAGACTTTGATATGTGAATCTATCTTACATCGGACAGTGACAGACTGATTGATTTCTCTTAATTTGTGTCCCTTTAAAATTCAATCATGATTTTCAGAAACTAATGCTTAGCTTGTTAAGGCAAATTGTGCTGCATTTATGTTTTGAACAGACAAGTTTTTTTTATATACTTTTCAAGCTAGTACTGCAGTAAACTTATAAATTTCAATGTATATTTTTTGTCATATGTTTTTTTAGCACTTATAATATTTGTTCTCATATTAAGTGTTTTTTTTTTTTAAACTTCTTTTTAAGATTTTCAAATCTGAAAAATCAAAACATTGATGCTTGAATTTAGTTAAAAAGCTGATTCTTTGATACTTGTATCCAATAGACAAGTAAATAATACATAAATGATACCTCTTCTGTTTTAATTTATAGATACTTGACACAATGTCTTAAACATGTTAATTGTCCTTTATATGACACATTGAGTTTGTCACAGGTAAATGTTACATATATGATACTTCTACAATTTTAGCATATAGATACTTGGCACACTGTCTGAAACAGTTTAATTGTCCTGTGTATGGCATGTTGAGTTTGTTAATTGATATTTACATATCTATCTAATATCAAACGTTATATTACCAAATTCTTTTGCATCTTAAATGCATGATACCTTAAACTAAACTAGAATGAAACTATGTTATGGCATGAAAAAACACGTATCTCATCAAGTTTAAACATCCTACAAGTGCAAGTTTTCTTTTCAAGGTAAACAACATATCTTCTACCGGAGTCATAAACTGAATAGATGAATCAGAAGAAGAAACAACCTGCAAAGTACCAACAAATAATTCTTGAACTTATTACAACATTCTTGAGAAGCAAAATTCTCAAATCAACAGCCTTTATTTTTGTTTGATTCTCGTAATTCATCCAATAAACATTACCGTTTCTTTATTAAATTTTCAAAAATAAGTATCATGGAGAAAATATTTCGAACTTGCTAAATATTGGTTCAGATACTCAAATAGCAACTGAAGCTATAGAAACATTATCCTTTGGAGTTCTTGTACTAGAAAATGATTGTAGCAATGAGAAGACAACAGATAAAACATTGAGGGATAGTTCCTGCAACAGTCAAGTTGATGATGATACTCTGTTAAATCAAAGGTCCTCCAAAAAAAAAAAGCACGATCATTTGATACCCTCAATGATATAATAAAAAACCAACCTCAATAGCACTCAATATAATCATAACAAATCAGAGCATTATAGGATGAAAATGAATGTCGTGAGATTTAATGCAATGCAATGCAATATTACGTAGAATGATGCATGTCTGTCCTAGTGATACACACCCACTGTAATATAGTCCGGGACCCATGGGGGACTCCTATTCTATGCATCTGTCGCAGCATGCAACTCGACCCAGCGAATCATAGTAATTGTCACGACGTGTGATCCGACCCAGCAAATCATAGTAACCGTCACGGCATGTGACCTGACCCAGCAAATCATAGTATTTTTCACGGTGTGTGACCCGTCCCAACGAATCTTAGTAACTGTCACGGCGTGTGACCCGACCCAGCAAATCATAGTAACCTCTTTACTTCTCGTTCTTTTTCACTAGCCGGAACCATTTCCCATCGGCTTTACATTTCTTTTCTTAGAATATCCAGCAATCACATAGTAAATGCACAATAATCATGTTCATGAAAATAAAATATACAAGATGCCCATGCAAATCATATATCTCAAAATCAAGAATGGGTGGCTCAATAACATAAATGTTGCAATATCCTCAATCTTAATACTATCAAAACCTTAACAACATTCACATCTAACAGTAAGTGTCACCTCGACATCAATAACAATTAATCATTATTTCACATATAATAAACCCCCATCATTAGTCCACAAGTAATATACCAACATAGGATAATTACCCAATTCAAAACATTTCAATCAAAGCCTACACAAACTATTCTCAACACTTCACACAAGAAGCACAAGATTCTATATACTTAACAAGGGTTAAGAAATTCACTTGCCTTAGCCAAAACCAATTAGTCAAGCACTTGAGTCTTCCCCTTTCGAATGAAATCCAAACACCACGATCTAATCCAATAAGAATTCACAATTAAATTTTGAAACGGATAACGCCCACATTACTATATGACCTATCCTAGACTCGAAAATTATCAAATTAATTCCATATCCAATTTTTCCTAAATTTTAAAACTTAGGGTTAAGTCTCAATTCCTCCAAATAATATGAAATCTAATAATATTCACATAATATGATATGCCTCATATCTAATTTCTTATTTTAATATATCAAGAACTCAATTTAAAAGTGATAAATATAGGACCGAGGTGATGACATAGGCATTGCAGCAACCCACTTTCCAATAACTAGTATATATATATATGTTCATAGAAGTGGTTTTCTGGAAATTGAAACTGCAAATCCAACCACTTGTAGGGAAACGGACAAGTGTCCACACACATGCCTACTATTCTAATAAATTAAGCAACAATTCTTGTCACAAATTTCACTTTATGGTTAAATACATATATTTACCTCCTTATCTAAGAACAGATGTATTCAAGATACATAACTCCTATTCTAGAATGGAGTTTCCCCTCACGTGGCTGCTGCAGTTCGCCATGACCCCTTTCTCGTCCTCTTCTTTTCTTATTCTTTTAACCTAATTATGTATTAAAAAAAATAAATCCTAATAACTAATTTTATTATATATACTAAGTGGTATAGGATATTTAATAATTATCAATTTAGTCTCCTAATTACACTAGTTATCTAAATTTAATTTAGTCTCCTAATTAAACTAGCTATCTAAATTTAATTTAGTCTCCTAATTAAACTAGTTATCTAAATTTTACCCCTAAATTAAATAGTCATAGTTACTGAATAGTCCAAAATATTCATTAAAATATTTCAAGATAAATCTTGTAGGAATTCAAGAGAACTAATTCTCAAAATGATCCAGCGGGTCATTACATCATCCACCACTAAAAATCATGTTCGTCCTCGAACATAAGGAAGGAGAAGAAAGAATAATCGATATTACCAAAACCTAAGTCATTAGCTTCTAGAGTCAGTACTCTCCTCCTCAAGTACGTTTTTTTTTTAGGACCCTTTCATCAAGATCAACCATTAAGAAGAATTTTCGAATCGAACCTTGGCAGATTTAAAATCAAAGGTGATTTTTGTTTAAGCCGCAAACTAACCCATAAATTCAATCTAACTAACAATGTACTAGACTATAACTCAATAATTAGGATGAATTCTCACGTAACCAAGATAAAATTCTAAATCAATACTGGTCATAATCAAAAGCACCCCTAAATCAACCACCCCATATTCTTAATACACAAACCATCATGGGTCTTGTTAAAATTTCATTTTTCATAATAATGTAACTACTTAGCGAATGATACATTCAAACATACAAAACCTCTAACAAAACTATCAAAAATACTAAATTCATAGCAGTGACTGTATATAATCCTTAAGTGCGACAGAGCTACATCCAACATGCCTCACATTTAATCATACATAGCAAGAACATAACCTCAACGATGAGATGAATATTAAGACCACTAGATAACTATAAGTATTTGCGATAACTCTTCTATAGATCCACATAAGCAAAGAAGTGCGTGTAACACCATTTATATATTTTTACTATCCTAAACAATACTAAATTGGTCTGTCATAACTGAAATAATAAAGTTTGCACAAGCATCTTGTCTTACTAAGAGAAAATTACAAGATCGGTTCACCCGATCCACCACTAAGGATTCGTCTACAAAAATGAAGATACAAGTGGGATAGACATGGAATAATACTCTAAAACCTGCCCATAATGAAGTAGGTAGTTACATAAAAGAAAAGATGCACAAAATTAAGGTTGAATGATACAAGATACTCCTTTCATAAAGCCTCTATCCAACGCTTTCATTCACCTGACCTCATCTTAGTTGTACTCCGTTTCATGGAACTCTACTCCCTCAACTTAAGCTTATAGCTCTTACTCAAATTCCTATCTAACCATCTCTTCCTCTTCCATTCAAGCCTACTTCTAAGTTTCAAGGCGTTATTCCTTAGATGATCATACTCACACAAAGCAAATCCTCAATACTCAACCCTAAACTTCCACAGGGACTTTTATTAAAAGATCACTAGTACTCTTTACTACCTCACTACTCTTCCTTTAAACCTTATTATGAAGTCTTCACTAATCTATCATCACTATTTACATAACAATGACCCCGAATTCAAGCCTATCATTCTAACCACTTCAACTATAATTTAGAATTTTTAAGCCCACTTAACACTTCTACCTCCACTACTCAGTAAGTTCTCACTCAAAGTCACACCAACATAATTTTACCTATCTATTGTTCATCATAAGATTTGACCTCCCTCCTCCTTCTTATCTCTATCCCTAAATGACACAAGTTTAATACCAATACCATAATAAGGATACAGCCACTCACTACTCATCTACCCTCATCCTCAATCTACTATTCTAAACACCATAATTTGAACCTGGAGGAACTCATTACTTCTCCCTTTTTGCAAAACCTCAAACTACTATATCTCCATGCGAAATAAGCAAGATCATACCTCTTAAACTCGATACTTTATATCTTACCGTTAATAATAGACTAACAAGCCAAAGGTTAATACATGCATAAGATGACATCAGAATTAAGAACTCTCACTCTCTCTCTCATCAACCTTCCCCTTTCTACTATCATCAACACTCCTATTAAGGCTGGAAAGCTAGATTACTCAAAGAACTTGGAATGAAAGATTATAAGCACAATTCAATCAGAAATCTTACCTAAGAATATTCATAGATTATAATCTCTCTCGTCTATCAAGTCTCATTCTGTGTTAACAGAACTAGGCATAGTGTAAACTCAAGTCACATCATATTCAACATGGGACTAGAAATCCTTGGACTCATGGGGGCTAGACCAAGATTAATGAATGAATTCATCGCTTCTTATCCTCAAACTCAACATGATCGGGAAGCAACATGATGTGCATGGGACTAAGCCATAGGTACGAACAGTCATATGCCCGAAGGAAATAGAATTTTACCTCAACTGAAGTGTAAGGACTATATGAGGCGGAAAAGAATTGATATCTCATCATGATCAGCCTATCACAGTCTAAAAACACAAGATCTACTTCGATTCCTCACATCATTATCTCCCCCTTAGCCCTCAATGTCCTCTCTCTAAATTTGTGAATCAATTCTCTCTACTAGGCTATAAGCATAAACTTCCACACGGTCAAGGGATCACTATCCACAAGAATATACATCTTAAACCCTTCTGTTATTTTGTAGTCACATACATATAACTAGCCACTCAAACGGCTTTCAACGATATCACTCTTAGCTTCCTCATGTCTCTATGGAACTCTCTCTCTCTCTCTCTCTTTGTCTCTCTCTATTTGCTGCTCTTATTGGCGTACATGATCACTTTCCATAATTATTACACCCTAACATCTTATTTTTTTGCTTGCTAATGCTCCACCACTATGTTTTCATAAACTTATTTGCATAAAACTTAGACTATTATGGAGAACTAATCATTATCTATTCATATGCCCTAATCGCTTAGCATCCTGTGACGACAAGGATTACTTACATCAGTCTACTCCACATCAATCACTCAAATATACTATTCGAATTCTCATAACAGTTATAACTTAGAGCCTCACCCATCTGTACACAATCATGGTTAAA
>JAABOM020061241.1:0-11171 GCA_011800125.2 Solanum clarkiae
AATTAGCGACGTCAAGGCGTTTTGTCCAACCTTTTCACTTATAACCGTATTTTCGAACAACAATTCTTATGTATATGTCATATACATCTTGTTTCAGCCTCTTGACAGTCTTACAACAGCCCACCAAATTCAACACATAGCAATTCTACACAACCTAAAAATGGACATCATAACGTTATCTTCTTTCGCTACCTTTCGATGTCGACAACTCCAAACCTATTCCAACTTTAACTAAATTGTTCCAGTAACATTTACACATATAAACAGACCTGAAACAGTCTTATAATAGCACTTAAGAAGTCATGAATGCGTGAGCTATTAGCCTTTTATACAACAGCCCGCAAGTTCCAATCCACGTGACACTTAAGATAACTCGATAAAATGCACTTGTTAAATGAAACCAAAACCAGGGCAGCAACCTTAGGGTGATGTTTATAACTCAAAGCATGTTAATAACACCAAGTTGTCTTCGTAATATAACTCTCAAACCATAGAGATATCACCAAAACAAAAGGAAAAGGTGCAGCAACTTTCTGCACAGAATCTGCCAACAAATTTCAACAAGCATAACTAGCATCTATTTCTTATTTTTCATGATAAAACCATACTAAACATACAACTATAATTACTTAACTTTGTCTTCAAGGTTTAGAGGCTCCTTAAGAACCCTAAAAGAGTTGTTTGGCTGCTTCACAAAGTTGAGAAAAGTTGGGAGGAAATGTAGAGAGCAAATCTGATTTTTGTGAGGTCAAGTTGAGAAATGACCTTTGGGAGCTGGTTTGATCCCTTTTTATAGTGCAATTTGGCCGACATAACTAAGACATTCTCAGTCTTATATCACTAAGGAGGTGATGCAGCTCCTTTCTCCTTTCATTTGGTCCTTTTGGAGCACTAACTTGAGGACTTGGGCTGCCTATTTTTCAACTTTCACTTTCTTAGTTTTGGGTCCAATTTGCTAAGTGTATTGTGATGTCTTTGGGCCCTTTTTATTATACTCTTGGGCCGAAAATGTAGCCTATATTTATGATACTACAACATGGGCCAAAATTACACCCTTAACACAGACTTTATTCATAATCGAACTTGGACAATTTCGACGTCGAGCCTCGTCTCCGTTTAATTAGTTATTTTACCTAAGCAAGTAGGTGACTCACCTGCTAGCTTCTAAGTCCTACAAGCACCTCAATTCTCTTACTTCGTTTTAAGTCCATAATCTCCTCAATTCAACACAAAACATGTATTCACTCGACCATCTTTAGCGTTAGACGCACATATAGCCCATTAATGCGAGATTCAAGCACTTTTTGAAAATTAGCGTCAATTTGTCCAAACCATGTCATGTTTCATTTGCATGTGCCAATATTGTAAGGTATGGGGTGTTACAATAACCATAATTTAAGCAAATATCAATTAGTATACAATTATACATAAATCAAAGATTGACAAAAAAATTGTAACTCAAAGTTTAGTTTCCAAAGAGGACTTCTTCGTTGAAAGAAAACCAAGAATCAAACTCAGATACCTTGCTTGATTAGCCTTGAGAAGATGAAGAGACTTGGTGGAGATCTTGAAGAATACTTAGTGTAAGTGTTGAGAGAGTTTTGGGAGAGCAATGTAGATTAGGGGATTTGGTTTCTTTGAAGAGTGATGTAGAGACTAAGTAGGGGGGTATTTATACTGATTTTGGGGGGTTATAAGGGTCATTTAATCACTAAAAAGTTGTCAAAAATATGTGGGGAAAAGGGAATGAAATCATATGGTTGAAAGGGGCTTTTTTGACTCACTTTTTAAAAAGAAGAATGATGCCAAACACAAGGGAGTGGGCATGGGACCTAGGTATGGCAGTATTATCCTTTCCCATGGTGCTATGGCATGGTATGATATGGCCTCAAGTCATGCTAAGGGCATGCCAAAGGCTACCCATGCAAGCCACGCAACAATGGCAAAAGAATTACTCCCAAATATGTCAATTACACAACCTTTACATATACTTTCATTTCGAATAATTCCAAGTGCAAACCAAACTTCATCTTTAGTATTAACTTCACATAACATTGCCCCCAAAATATTATACCAAGTACAAACCAACCGCCCTCCTAAGACCACCTCAACAATCACATAACTAAACCAAGCTAATCGTTAAGATAACCTTCATATCAAGTTTTACTTAACTCAATAGGAATTCACCTGACCATTATTTTTCACACAAGTATAGGTTTAAAAACACCTGGTACATTACAATATCTCCCCCTTGGGATCATTCACCCCCGAATGAGATAAGAGTATTTTGAATGAATAGGAACTGAAATAGTGACTAAGATCTTAACATATCACAATGCAAAATATAGCTCATTTTTCATAAAAAAAAAACTTATACAACTATCATAAAGTAACATCAAAATAATTATGCATGCTTGATAATTATAACAGTGACAAGATGGTACAGAATGAGGAATTCATACTCGAGGAATAGAATTACCTAAACCTTAGGGTTGATTAGTTTGTAAAAGATGGGGATATTTCTTCATCATGTCTGCTTCAGCTTCCCATGTAGTACTCTTAACATGCTGGTTCCTCCAAAGCACCTTGACGAATGCCACATCCTTATTTCTCAACCTCTTAACTTGTCAATCTAAAATTTGTACAATTACTTCTTCATAAGTCAAATTTTCTCCAACCTTCACAACATCCGATGGAACTATAGAACTTGCCTGACCAATGCACTTCCTTAACATAAGTTTATGAAAAACAAGGTGAACCAACTCCATTTCATTAGGCAACTCAAGATCATAAGCTACCTTTCCAACCCTTCTTAAAATTTTGTAAGGACCCACAAATCTTGGGCTCAACTTGCCCTTTTTGCTAAAATGAACAACACCCTTCATAAGTGAAACTTTGAGATACACCCAATCTCCCAAATCAAATTTAAGATCTCTCCTCCTCATATTCGTATATGACTTTTGTCAGCTTTGAGCTGTTTCAATCTGTCTCTTATTATCCTCACTTTTTCCCTAGTCTCCAAGACTACATACGGGCCCAATAATGCCATTTCGTCTACCTCAAACCAGCTAACTGGTGATCTGCATCGCTTACCATAAAGAGCTTAAAATGGAGCCATCTCGATGCTAGAATGATAACTGTTGTTATATGCAAACTCAATAAGAGGTAAACGATCATCCTAATTACCTTTAAATTCTAAGACACATGCTCTCAACATATCTTCCAATGTTTGAATGGTCCTTTCAGCTTGACCATCCATTTGAAGATAAACTACGATACTCAGCTTAACTTTGGTAACCAAACCTCATTGGAATCCTTCAAAAATGAGAAGTGAGTTGAGGGTCACGATCTGGTATTATTGACAAAGGAACACCATTTAATAGGACTAACTCATGAACATATAACCTTGAATAATCTTCAGCACTATACGAAGTCTTAACAACCGACAAGAAATGAGCTGATTTGGTCATACGATCCACAATCACCCAAATTGAATCATATTGTTTCCAAATCCGAGGCAATCAAATAATGAAGTCCATATTGATTTCCTCCCACATTAAAGTTGGGATTTCAATGTCTTGAGCTAGCCTATCAGCCTTTTGATGCTCAGCTTTAACTTGCTGACAATTTGGACACTCGACCACAAACTTGGCTTTGTTTTTTTTCATATTACCCCACCAATAGACTTACTTCAAATCTTGATACATTTTGTTGCAACCCGGATAAATGAAATAAGATGAATTATGAGCCTGTTGTAAGATCAAGGTTCTCAATCCATCTATATTCGGCACACACAACCGACCTTAGTATCTAAGGACACTATCTCCCAATTGTGAGAAAACCTCTACTTTCTTTTGTTCAACTAATTTCTTTAATTCAATCAAAGTAGGGTCAAGGTCTTTCTTTGACTTCACATCAACAATCAAAGAATATTGAGACTCATCTTGAACAAATATGCTGCCATTATTATCACCTTCTAATCTAACAACCAATCTAGCCAACTGATGGACTTCCTTTGCCAATTCTTTCTTTTCACCCTCAACATGACTTATACTACCCATGGTTATTCCACTCAAATTAACAATATGACATGCACGAATGATGCTTGAAGTAAAACATACCTGTATATAACATATTACATTTGTAGGAAGAGACCGTCATAATAGAGACCAAGGCCTACCACCCTTTTGGTGAGGCTATTGAGGTACAAACCTCCCAACATGATTGTATGGACCTACCACCCCCCTAAGGCGATTGAGGTACAAACCCCCCAACTCGTACCCCCTGAGCGAGGCAATTGAGGTACATACCCTCCCCCCTCCAACATGGTAGTTTGGGCCTACCACCCCCCGAACGAGGCGTGATCAACTTGCAATACATAGATACTATTCATGAAATCAATACATATATACATTTTTTCATCATTATAAAGTCACGTAACTCATATGTCATGCAGTAGACCTTAAATAACTCAAGAATCCAAAACTAGATATTTTATCAAACACTTGGCGGGTGCGTAATACTAGTACAAAATCATGTAATTCAAGAGTGAAATCATGTGAGAAAAAACAATATAAAATCACTACCCAACACTTGGTAATACCATTATGGAAGATACATCCAAACCCTCATCAAATCATATAACGGATGATAGATTTATAGCTCAAAACATGCTTAAACAGTCACAATCTTATGAAACCCTAACATAGTTTATAACAAAATTCATAAAAAGTAAAATCCATAAGTAAATCAACTTAGACACATGCAATTTATGTTAAAAGGGAGGTTGGGCACTATGGGTGAAAGTACCCAGTGGTTGAAACCCACATAGCTCAACTTTGGAGATTTCCTTGAAGAAGATTTGATTGAGCACTTGAAGCTTGAATGAAATCCTTAGATCCGGAATGAGATTGGGATACTTGAATTTCGGGTGAAATATTTTTCTGTGTTAGAGAGGATTTTGGGGAATGTCTTGTATGATATGAGATTGAAAAATGATTAAGTATAGGTGTTTTTATGCATGGAAAGACTTAGGCCCAAGAACCAAAAGCCTTGGACCAAATAAAAGAAAACTGGCAAAAAAATGTATAGGTCTGCACCCTGGCCATGTCGCCCCAGGGGCACGGATCAATTCTGGAAATCAAAAATTTTGAAAAATTAAATTTTGATATGATTGCTGTAAAATCAGGGTTATACTTATTCCCCACTCAATTTTGCCCCCGATCACGAATATGAAGTCGAATTTTTGATATCATGCACAATTTTTGAAATATATGGAAATTATGATTATGAGCATTTCCAAGACACATTTTCGGGCACTTTTTAAGGTCGTTTCATCCTATTTTGACATTACCAGAAGGCCCAGATGGCTTTGTTGTGTATCATGACTCTTCCCGTATATGCTTGGGTTGTGTGTTATTCCAACATAGAAATGTCATTGCCTATGTCTCAAGGTAATTCTAGGCACATGAAAGAAATTATTCAATGCATGATCTTTAACTAATACACAACAAATCCTTCCAACCCTTTCGGTAGAGACAAGATAGGAGCGGAGACAAGCTTATCTTTCAATGTTTGGAAACTCTTTTCACACTCATTGGTCCACACAAATTTCGCTTCCTTTTGTGGCAATTTAATCATAGGTGAAGCATGAGAAACCATTTACAAACCTCCGGCAATAACCCGCCAAACCCAAGAAATTTCTAATGCCCGATGGAGATAAATGTCTAGGACAATTTCTAATCACCTTGGTCTTCTTAGGATCCACCTTAATGCCATCTTCCGACACCACATGCCCTAGAAAAGCAACTTCTTTTAACTAAAACTCACATTTCTCATATTTTGCATACAACCTCTCCTCCCTCAAGATTTGCAACACCACCCTCAAGTGATCCACTTGCTCCTCCTCACTATGGGAATAGATCAAGATATCATTAATAAACACCACCACAAACAAGTCAAGGTAGGGTTTGAAGACCCTATTCATAAGATCCATAAAAATAGTCGGTGCATTAAACAACCCAAAAGATATAACCACAAACTCAAAGTGTCCATACCTAGTCTAGAAAGCCATCTTGGGAATGTCACACTCCCTCACTTTCACTTGGTGATACCTTGACCGAAGATCAATCTTAGAGAAGTGGCTAGCCCCTTGAAGTTGATAAAAAAGGTCATCAATCCTTGGTAGAGGGAACTTGTTCTTTATGGTGACTCTATTAAGTTGCCGGTAATCAGTGCACATTCTAAGAGAACCATTCTTTTTCTTCACAAACAACACCGGTGCACCCTAAGGTGACTTACTAGGCCTTATAAAACCCTTCTCCAACAAATCCCTCAATTGCTCCTTCAATCCATCGGGGCTATACAGTAAGGGTGAATAGAATGGGTTGAGTATCGGGAAGGAGGTCTATACCAAAATCTATTTTCCTTTTGGGAGGGACACCAGGAAGCTCATCGAGAAGATATCAAGAAACTCATTAACCACCAGAACCGACTCTGTAGGAAGCACTTTCGACTCAACATACTAACACATATCATATGCCTACATGATGTCACCATGTAGGAATCGAAGACCCACTTGAGCATCCTTCTCCACGTGATACGACTTCGCTCAAGCTTGTTGGTGAGTCCTCCATTGAGGGAACATTACTTATGATCTCTTGATATGTATTTAGACTCTCTCTCTCTTGACTTATGTATTGACTATGAAGGTGAGTGCGGTTGCTTTGTCTTGGCCCTCGCTCTTATCTTATAGTACAGATGTTGTTGGACATGTTATGTATCTATATTATGAGCTTTGACTCCCTTGACTCTTGATGTTGAGGTTATGAAGTTGTCCCTTAGCCGCGTTTATCCCGGTTTACTACTTCTTATTATGTTTTATTGCTTTCGCGACCAAGGATGTGTAATAATATGTTACGAGGCTTGCTTGGGGTCCCTTCGGGTTTCCATGCGCCGTGTCATGTCTAGACTCTAGGCTTGGGTCATGACAATTAATTAATCTCTTTTCTCATTATTCATTACTATGTTGATCAAGTTAGTAACAACTAGGCAGGTTCTAACATTGGCCACTTTAAAAAGCAATCAAAACAAAGAGAATTAATTAATACATGTATGCACACTTTGAAAAATTATGAATCACCCGATTTTACCTTGTTTGTTGTTCATGGTTCTCACAACCCTAGTTGTAGATTTAGCTATATGTAATCATTGTAGATGAAAGAAACATGATATAGAAATAACATAATTAAGTACTTACAATGATGAAATTATGAACAAGAAATCCCAAATTCTTCACTAGAAATCACAATGTATTATGCAATTAAGTTAGTAAGAGAGCAAAAATAACAATAAACAAATAAGCAATGAATAACCCACATAAGACACAAAACACGTAAGGGTAAGAGCCTAGTATCCTAGCAAAGTCGTCATTCTGTCGCGCCCATTTTTTCTTGCAAAAAGACGGGAACCTAGACGACGTTGTGGCAAGGATTCTTTTGGAATTTTTAAGGAAGAAGAGTCGCCACCTAATGATTGGGGTGCATTACGACACCATTTCTAACCTATTATTAAGTCTAAGTCTAAGTCACCAGAGATTGGGTAAGGACTCAAATTACCTCAAGAGGAAGGTGTTAGGCACCTCTCAAGGTCCACAAAGTGGGTCCTGATCGTATCTCATGTCTTGTGTGGGGTTAGAAATAACAATTAAGGTCTCAAAATTAATAATTATCCTAGTTAAAATCTAAGTGATAATAGATTAAGGAATTAGACAAAGAGCTGGAATAAATAAATAAATTATTCCACTCAGATCTGTTACTTGACTTTTTAATTTTGGAAGACAAATCCAAACTTGTCATTTATAGCATCACATGGCTTATTAAGCCTAAGGACGAAAACCAAGGTTCGTTCTTATTGAAGCTCAAGTTTTGATCATCCTTCCAAGGTTCCTATATACCTCTACTATCCTAAGTTGATTTGTTTATTTAGCTTAAAGTCACACTAAAAGAAAAGAAAAATTTTAATTATTTTCCTAATATGCCTATTGTCCCTCCTAATGTCCAAGAGGCATTGGACTTCTATTTTTATGAGGCTCTAGACTTATAAGAAAATCAAGACATCCTAGTTTGACCCGCGTCAACCATAATAGATAGGACGAACAAGTAGCACAAAAATTTCAAATTGGCCTCTCAAACAAATTCACATGCTTGAATATATGGATAAATTGTGACAGGGTGAGACATATTAAGTGTATGCATCAATGACTGAATAACATAATTTTTAAGAATTCGATTTTAAAGCTTCTATTAATCTTTGGAGCAGGAAAAAAATGAAAACAATTATTAAGTAAATTTTTTTTTGTAATTCCTATGATCACAAGATTTATTGAAATGTTTAGACGATACAGTGATAACCTTTTATGAAAAAAAAACATGTTAATAGAATCACCCATTCGTTAACACATTATTGTTAATTTTATAAGATGAAAATTCTAATCGGTGTAACATGTTTTGCATTTTATCAAAAGGAACTTGAATAAAATTTATAGGCGTAAGTATTATTAATATTAAAAAATAGGAAATCTTGTGACCAAAACTTCCACGTGATGAAATGTGCTAAAAAGTATTATATATTATGAGCATTGTTTCTTTGAAAAAGTATGTAAGAACATCATTTCAACCAAATATTACTAATAAAATGATTTTTAGAATTAATTGTCAAGTTTAAAATATTATATATATTTTTTTTCTGAAAAGTATGCTGAAAACATCATATTAACCCAAACATAGTTTTAGAAATAATTGTCAAGTCCAAATACTACAACTAATTAACATATTTTTAAAAAATTGAGCAGAATATTTAGGTGAGAACAAATGTACCAATGAGTCACACGCTTACCCTATAGGAATGATATCTATCGCATCCACATAAGAAAAGAGAAAAAAATAAAAAGAAGAAGTAGCACATTAGTTCCCTTTTCCCCCTATCCATCAATTTTCCACTATATTTTAGTATTTACAAATATTACATCAATACAACATCAAAAGGTAAAAATCTTCAAAGCCATTCTCCTTCAAATTTATCCCCCCAAGCGAACTCTTTATTGCGAGAAACTAAAAAAGACTGCAACACTAAAAAAAACAATAATGCAAGTAACAAGTAGCATTGATAAGGTTTATGATTGAATGAGAGAAGAAAGTAGAGACTTACTAGTTAGCTTCAACAGTTCCTTAAACAACAGTAACTTCAAACGAAGTTGCAAAGTAACTATTATTATTTTCCCTTTTCTTCTTTACTGTAGTTGAGAGAGGAAGAAAAGATGTAGAAGAGAACAGTTTCGATTTTTTTTTCTTAAGAATACTTCCTTGTGTAGGAAAGATCATCAAAAGTGAGGCTAAAACTCTATTTATATAGTGAAATAAAAGATCAAACGAAAAGGAAAAGGCATCAATTAGAATCAATCACATATTCTTTTCCTTATGTAAGTGAGATAATTTCAAATTCAAAAAATCAGCAAAAGAAAAATTAATTACCTCACTTAAGGAGTGAAACTATATATTAATCAAAAACCTACCAAAATTAGAGTCAGCAAGAATCGGTCTAAAATTTAAACAAGGCAAGGCAGAATTAATTCAACGAGTGAAAATAATAAGTTAATATCACAATCATCAATTATGCTATATTTAACCATAAATGAATGAATCTGATACCAAACTTACCATACATAAGTACAATGTTATTAAAATAAGCAAATAAGAAAAGAAATTATTCAACTGTCAGCACATGTGTCCACCTCTAATCAAAATTATTAAGGGAAAGAAATCAAAATCAATGTTGCCATAAACGAAAGGGGTAAAATAAAGGCATAATAGCAACAGATCACTAGTAAAACATTTTGTTGAAAATTGATAAATTAGAGATACCAATGTTAAGACAATCAATCCCAAAAATAAAGCAATTCTCAAGAGAGTAAATAAGTAACTAATTAGAGAAAATTGGCAGTCAATGGTTATCATAGAGATAGGAAAAACTCCATGTAATTCCAGAGTATTTGATCTAAATCAACATCTCAGTGCGTGAGTGAAGAAGAGATCACAATTAAGGTCGGAATTAACCAATATGTAATCACGTAATTACAAGCTCGCGGAGAAAAATTATAAGTACTAGAATCAAACTGAATGCGGATGCTCTAAATTCCAAAGCGATTTCCACCAATTTTTAGTCCATCTCTTCGGATTTAGAGGAGTTGTTTTAGTTTACTGTTTTGGCTTTAAGAGGTGGCTGCATATGGGTTAGTTTGGAGGAGCAGCCATGGCATTTTTGGGGTGATGGCTGACTGGTTTTTGACTGGTTGGGGGGGGGGGGGGGGTTTGGGCGGATTTTTAGAGCCGAAAATGGAGGCTTTCCGGCGGGTTTTTGGTATCGTTTTGGGGCTGTTTAATGGCTGGTTTGGTCGCTGGAAATGGGGCATTAAGATGGTGTTTGGTGGCAGCAGTGGCGATGGTGGTTTTGGTCATCGTTTCGCGGTGGTCAGGCGAGAGGAAGAGGGTGGCGGCTGGAGGAGAAGAGAGGGGTTTCGCTAGTGAGGGAGACAAGGAGTGGCGCTGCTGCAGTTCCAGGAGTTAGGGTCATTTTAGAGATGGCGACAAGGCGAGGGCGACGGAGAGAGTACGGTGGTTGTTGGCCGCCGGTGGGAGCAAGGGCGGCGACCCTCTCCTTCTTTGATGATGAAGGAAGGAAAATGGAAAAGCGGTCTGTTGTTTGGTTTTTTCTGATGAGTTTGGAAGGGAAAGTGAGAGACAAAGTGAGGGTTTGGGGGGTATTTGCGAAAATGGAAAGTAATTGAGAATTGACCTCAGCCATTATATGGAAAACAAACAAACGGACAGGATTAATTTCTGATGAAATGGGTCGGACTTGGGTCAAAAATGGGTAATCAGAACTTAATTAATATGAGATTGAATTGGAAATTTGGAATTAGGTCACAAATTGATCTCATTAAGCTAGGAATGAAAGAAATCGTAAAGAATTGACTAAGATTCATATATAATTTTTAAGAAAATCAACTAAAATTAGAATGAATTCGATAGAAAAAAAATCACGAATTAAACGAATTGAATAAATTGTCATCTAATTAATATAATATCCGGACAAGTAAAATGTACAATATTTCA
>JAABOM020061242.1:0-11171 GCA_011800125.2 Solanum clarkiae
TTAGATGAAAACCCAATATACAAAATAAAACATCCATAAAAGAAATGAAAAAATAAATTGTCTAAAGATAAACATAAAGAGAACAAAGTATCCAAAAGCATTAATAAGGACTGGAGGTCAGAAGTATCAAACACATGGTGCTCAAGCACCGACATCTATCTGGCCCTGGGATTCCTGGGGCTCAATCTCCTCCTCAGTAGTCTGGTTTGCAGCTGTACCCGAGCTTCTGGCTCCTTGTGCTATCTGCTGCACCTACTCCCTCCGCATCGCCTCCATAGCTAAGGGCTCTTGCACCACCTCATTTGTAATCTGCTCCTCCAGTGTTACCATCTCATAAATAGCCCTTGGTCTCTTCTAGCTCATGGCTATATCATAACTCTCAAGAGGCCTCTTCGCATGGGAATATCGGCGGTCATCAAATAAATCAAACATATAATCACCCACTAGTGCCTCCACCAGGGATGCTATTGGAGCCATTAACATCTTCAATAGGTCAACCTTAAACTTGGCTAACTCATCTGTCAGGAGGCCATGCACCCTCGACTCTCCGCTATGCCCTATCCACGAAGGCAATCCTGGCATCCACTGCATCAACTCTTTGATCTACAATCCCACGAGTGTATGCCTTGGCCCTCTCCTCCAAGTTGTGGACTATCTGACGGACCTATGGTTTGATCTGGCTCGTCAATCTACTCTGCTGGAGCTCTGTCTTCGCTAACATCTACACCAAAGCCTAAAAAGCAAAAGCAGACATAAGAGGATAGTTTGTGAAATCAACCTGGGTAGTGGAAGGTGCTGGTGCATGTATGTTTCAGGATGGCATCACCTCTGTATCAACAACTTGAGGCAACTCTGATGCAACTAGAGTAGAATTGGTGACTGCTAGAGTCGGCTCCTGAGTTTTATGGCTCTAAAGGAAAAGGATCTGGAATAGGAGGAGAAGCTACTCACTATAGGGCCACCGAGTTTTCATCAGCTGTAACCAGGTTGGGATCCATAGTATGCACAACCTCTACATGTAGGCCTAGGTGGATGGAGACACGTACCCCAGCCTCATTACATAATCTATTTATCAGGATGGGAAAAACTAATGAGGTCTGGGTATGAATTGCTGACTCATGATTTGCTTCTCCATAACTCAGGCCCAATCTATATCATAGCCAGCTAAGATACTGGCTAGCAGCACAACCTGCTCCATCATGATCTCATTATCCATAAATGTGGGCCTAATGCGCCAATAGATAATAGACCACCAGAATTTGGTCGGGAAGGATAGATGAGACTTCACTATAGATCTGATGAACAGGGTATTTAAGCCATTCTTGGATGTGTTCATGACAGTATTTATAGATGACATTTTGGTATATTCAAGATCAGAAGAGGACCACGCAAATCACTTGTAACAAGTGTTACAGGTTCTTCGTGATAGAAAATTGTATGCAAAATTTTCTAAATGTCAATTTTGACTAAAATTAGTGGCATTCTTAGGTTATATTATGTCTGATGGGGGAACAAGGGTTGATTCACAAAAAGATAGAGACTGTGAAAGATTAGCCAAGGCCAATGACACCCATAGAAGTTTGGAGCTTTATAGGGTTGGCAGGTTATTACAGAAGGTTTGTTGAAGGTTTTTCTTATATTTATGCACCTCTAACAAAGTTGACACATAAAGCAAACAAGTTTCAATGGAATGATGCGTGTGAAAGGAGCTTCCAGGAGCTAAAAAATAAGCTAACTTTTGCACCTGTGCTAGTACTTCTAGAAGGCATCGAAGGGTATGCAGTATATTGCGATGCCTCAAGAATTGGCTTAGGGTTTGTGCTGACACAGCATGGTAGGGTAATTTCTTATGCATCTAGATAGCTACGACCACATGAGAAAAACTATCCAACTCATGACTTTGAGCTAGCAGCAGTTGTATTTGCTTTGAAAATATGGCGCCACTATTTGTATGGGGTTCACGTTGACATATATATTGATCATAAGAGCCTGCAATACATATTCAAGAAGAAAGACCTAAACTTAAGATTGCGGATCTGGCTAGAGCTAATAAAGGATTATGAAATTTATATACTATACCACCTGTGGAAAGCAAATGTGGTAGCCGATGCTCTGAATCGTAAGGCAACTATGAATACTGGTGATCAAGTTGTGGTGAGTCAAGGAGTAGCTAAGAATCTACTTCAGCTAGCTAGTTTGGGAGTTCATCTTCTTGAAACTCCAAAGGAAGGGGTTATTGTACATAATACAACAGGGTCTTTGTTAGTAATTGAGGTGAAAGAAAAACAGTTTGAGGATCCTGTTCTACGACATCTTAAGGAAAAGGTAAGTCAGGGTACGATAAAGGGCTTTGATCTTACACAAAATGGAGTACTTTACTACCAAAATGGGTTTTATGTGCCTGATATTAATGGATTAAGAAAGAGGATAATGGAAGAAGCCCATCATTCCCAATATTCCATCTATCCAGGATCAACTAAGATGTACCATGACCTAAAGGGAATATTTTGGTGGGGAGGCATGAAAAAGGACCTTGCAGAATTTGTGGCTCAATGTCCAAATTGCCAACAACTGAAAGTACAACATCAAATGCCAAGAGGTTATTTTGCAATGTATAGAGCTTCCAACATGGAAGTGGGATATGATCAACATGGATTTTGTTACCGGGTTGCCTCGCTCATTTCAGAAGTTAGTTTTCATATGGGTAATAGTTGACAATCTCACACAATCAGCACACTTCTTGCCAGTTAGGAGTAATCATACAACTGAAAAATATGCCAAGCTATACCTTAAAGAGATAATCAGGCTACATGGAGTTCCAGTCTCCATTATATCTGACCGAGGAGCTCAATTCACTGCAAAGTTTTGGAAGTCCTTCTAAAGGAGTTTAGGGGCACAAGTGAATTTGAGTACAGAATTCCATCTTCAAATAGATGGTCAAGCAGAACGCACCATTTAGACACTTGAAGATACGTTGCGAGCTTGTACATTGGACTTTAAAGGTAGTTGGGTAGACCATTTGCCACTTATTGAATTTACCTATAATAATAGCTACCACATGAGTATCAAGATGACACCTTATGAATCTTTGTATGGGAGGAAATATAGGTAATCAATTGGATGGTTTGAAGTGGGTGAAACCACCTAGCTTGGGCCAGATCAAGTACAACAAGCCATGGAAAAAGTTAAGGTAATACAACAGCAGATAGATACAGCCTAAAGTCATCACAAATCATATGCGGATGCTAGAAGGAGAGGACTGGAATTATCACTAAGGGATTAGGTATTTTTAAACGTGTCTCCAATGAAAGGGGTTATGAGATTTGGTAAGAAAGGAAAACTGAGCCCACGTTACATAGGGCCATATCAAAATATTAAGAGGTTCAGGCAGGTTTCATATGAACTAGAGCTACCCTAAGAGCTTTCAATAGTTCATCCAGTTTTTCATGTCTCGATGCTTCGAAAATTCATAAGTGACCCATCCCGTGTCATGCCTATTGAGGATGTGCAGGTTATAGAAGATCTTACCTATGAAAATGTACCTGTTGCTATTCTAGATTATCAAGTTTAGAAGCTAAGGAATAAAGAAATAGCTTTGGTAAAAGTACCTTGGAGAAACTAGCAAGTAGAAGAAATAACATGGGAGGCCGAGGAAACAATGAAATCAAAATACCCTTGCTTATTTAAAGCTAAGGATAAAGTCTAACATCCAGAATTGGGGGCCATAATAGGGTATATGTTTGAACGTTTATCGTGTTGAACTTGGTTAAGCTATCCAATTGTGGTACCATTCGAGGACGAATGTTCCTAAGGGGGGAGGATGTAACACACCACTTACAATACTAGTAGTATGCAAATGAAACATGATATGGTTTGGTCAAATTAGCACCAATTTTTAAAAGTTCTTGAATCTCTAATTAAAGGACGATATATATGTCTAACGCTAAAGAGGGTCGAGTGTAAATAAGTTTTAAGTCGAATTGAGGAGATCATGGCCTTAAATGAAGTGAGAGAAATGAGGTGCTAGTAGGACTTAGGAAGCTAGCAGTGAGTCACCTACTTGCTTAGATTAAATTTGCTAGCTAAACGGACTTTATAAAGTCTATGTTAAGGGTGTAACTTTGGCCCGTGTTTTAGCATCATAAATAGAATTTATTTTTAGCCCAAGATGAATAATAAAATGGCCCAAGTACACCACAACCCACTTGGCTAATTGGGCCTAAACTAAGTAAAGAGGAATTTGGAAAATGGGCAGCCAAGGCCCATCAACTTTGAGACCCATTTAGGACCAAGTGTAAGGGTCACACTACTGCATCACAAGGTTATTAATATGTGTGAAGAGTTCAAAAGAAATTCGTCCAAATAGACTCTTTTAAAGGGCTCAAAAATAGCTCCTTAATTCATTTAACTTTGGAACAAATTTTCAGCTTTCCTAAAGACTCCTTTTCTCTCTTTATTTCACTTCACAAGGTAGCCTACACAACCGTCTAGGGTTTTTGAAGGAAACCTTAACCTTGAAGGTTAAGGTAAGTGGAAATATCCATGTATTTATACTTATCCCATGACAAACAAGAAGTATATGCTAGTTATGTTTGTGCTGAAATTTTGGACAGCATGTGTCCTAGGGATTGTTGTGAACTTTTCTTATTTTTCAAGGGGATTTTCTCTTCTTGGATGGATGACTTATGAAATAACACTTATTTTTTTAACAAGTTTTAGTTTGTTAGTGATGTAACTTAGCTGTTGCACCACTTTTACAATCCGCAAAAGCGAGATCTTATTGATATCGCAATTGTGTTTTTAGTATGAACTTGTGGGCTGATGGATGGAAGGCTATTGCCTCACGTCCTTTGTGACTGATTTGGTACTGTTATAAGACTCTTTTAAGTCTATTTTTATGTTTATATGTGTTGAGGACAGTTTGGGTAAAGTACAAACAAGTTCAGGATTGTCGACCTCAAATGTAGTAAAGGGACGAACGTTATGCCGCCTATTTGTATGTTGCATAGAATTGTTATGTGTTGTGCTTTGTGGAAAATTATAAGACTATTATGGCACTAGAAAAGACTGTTATGCACACGATATGTATATGATAATGTGTATTAGAAAATACGATTAGGGGCAGAAAGGTTGAAAGAATACACTCGGGTTTATAAATACCCACTTGCCAAGATGTACTATTGGCTGCTAATGCTAATTTTATCTCCTACTGTGTTGTATATAAGTACTTGAAGGAGAGGAAGGTTATCTCGAGGTAATAGTGAATCCTTAACAAGATATTTTATCAAACACTTGGCGGGTGTGAAATGTTAGTTCAAAATCATGCAATTCAAGAGTGAAATCATGCAAGAACACTTGAAGTAAATCAGCCCACTAACACTTGGTAATACCCTCATGCAATATACATCAATATCCTTCATCAAATCACAAGATAGATCAAACGTTCATAGCTCAAAACATGCTTGAACAGTCACACTTTTACAAAATCCCAACATAGTTCATAGTCAAATTCATAATAGAAGACCCATAAGTAAAATCAATTTAGAAATATGTATTTTAGGTAAAAAAGTAAGCTTGGGCACCATGGGAGAAAGGACCGATAGTTCAAACACACATACCTTGACTTTGGAGAATTCTTGATGAAGATTGGAAATAGAGACTTCAAACTTGAGAAATCCTTAAGTTCAGGATGAGTTTTGTGACTTGAATTTTTTAGGTGAAATATTTGTCGAAGTGCTTAAGAGAGTATTGGGGAATGTCTTATATGATATGAAGGTCAAGTATGGCTAAGTATAGGTATTTTTATGCATGGAAAGACTTAGTCCCAAGACCAAAAAGTCTTGTACCGAACAAAAAAGAACTGCACAAAATAACACTTTGGCGTGCCCCAGTCACGTCACGCTAGGGGCGTGCACAACTCTCTGGAATTTAAATTTTGAAAAATTGAAATTGTGATTTGTTTGCTCTAAAATAGGGGTTAGACCCATTACCCACTCAATTTTGCCCCCGATCAAGAATATGAAGTCGAATTTTTGATATCACGCATGGATTTTAAGATATATGAAAATTGTGATTCTCTTAGTAGGTTGTCTATGGGTAGCACTACCCATGTGGAGGAAAGGAAGAGAGAACTAGCTAAGGAAGTGCATAGATTGGTTCGACTGAGAGTGCAACTTGAGGAGAACAATGAAGGTGGGGTCAATGTTTAGAATGGGTTTGCTTCATCTTTAGTATCAGAAATGAAGGAAAACCAAGACCAAAACTCTGTCTTATTCCAATTTAAAGAAGCGATTCACAAGTAAAAGGTGATGGTTTTCTCCAAAGGGGGAGATGGGGTGTTACGATATCAGGGGAGATTATGTGTTCCCGATGTCGATGGCTTTTAAGAGAGGATCATGGCGGAAGCTTATAGCTACAGATATTCTATCCATCATGGTTCTACCAAGATGTACCACGACTTGAGAAGAGTCTACTAGTGGAATAGAATGAAGAAGGACATTGTGGAACTTGTCTCTAAGTGCCCCAATTATCAACAGGTCAAGGTTGAACATTAGAGACCATGTGGATTAGCTCAGAACTTTGAAATTCCTAAGTGGAAGTGAGAGTTGATAAACATGGATTTCATTACTGGTTTATCGAGATCCCGAAAGAAACATGATTCGATATGGGTGATCATGGATAGGATGACTAAATCAACCCACTTTTTGGCAGTCAAGACCACCAATACAACTGAGGAATACGACCGGTTATTTATTTGTGAAATTGTGAGGTTGCATGGGGTTCCCTTGTCCATCATCTCGGATAGAGGAGCTCAATTTACCTCTCAATTTTGGAGATCTTCTCAAAAGGGATTGGGTAGGAAAGTAAATCTAAGTATAGCCTTTCATTCTTAGAAATATTAATAGACAGAGTGCACCATTCAGAATTTAGAGGATATGTTGAGAGCTTGCATCATCGACTTCAAGGGAAACTGGGATGATCATCTGCCATTGATTGAATTTACGTATAACAATAGCTATCACGCCAGCATTTAGATAGCCCCTTATGAAGATTTATACGGGAGGAGATGCAGATCGCCCATTGGCTGGTTAGAGGTTGGTGAAGCTGAATTAATTGGACCCTATCTTGTCCACAATTCCAAGAGAAGGTGAAAGTCATTAGAGAAAGGTTGAGGAAAGCATAAAGTTGCCAAAAGTCTTATACAGGTGTGAGGAGAAAGGACTTAGAGTTCTAGGTGGATGATTGGGTGTACTTGAAGGTGTCACCCATGAAGGGTGTCATGAGGTTTGGTAAGAACGGAAAGTTAAGTCCATGTTATATCGGACTGTACCAGATTGTGAGGAGGATTGGGAAGGTCGCTTATAAGTTATACTTGCCTTCTGAGCTAGATGGAGTTCATCCGATGTTCCACATTTTGATGCTGATAAAGAGTTTGGGGATCCTGCCTTAACAATCCCTATAGAGAGTACAGGAGTGAAGGATTCTAGTCCAAATCCTTGATCGACAAGTTCACAAGCTGAGGAATAAGGATATAGCCTCCGTCAAAGTTCTATGGAGGAACAAATTTATGGAGCAAGCTAAATGGGAAGCAGAAGAAGCGATGAAAATCAAATACCCACACCTATTCGTGCCGAATGACGATGATGTCTACGGTAATGTCCCTATCCTTAATGCTATTGAAGATCCTATTCTCGAGTTGATGTGCTAATTCTATTCTTGAGTCTAAGATATAGATGTAGATAAGTGATGGATAGTTGAGGGTTCGAGGGTTCCCGAGTGAGGAGTGAGATGAGTTTTGAGTGTACTCGTGCTTTATTCTGCCTTCACTCATCATTCGAGGATGAATGATCCCAAGGGGGAGATGATGTAACACCTCGTAAAATTTATTGAAACATCCCTAAAATGTAATCGTGCACATAATACGTCTTCCAAAGCTCTGATGGAAAATTTGAGATCAAATTTATGATCAGTACTTAAAATCGAGAGGAAAAATGACCTCGATCTGATTTAAGAGCATTCGGGTCAAAAAATAATTTCTAAAAGTTTAACCGAAAATAGTGAGGATGCGCTATAGGACCGCAATATGGACCCATCGCGAACCTACACTTATGTTTTTTTTCTTCAATTTTGACGAAGGTTGAAATTCCTAAAAATACACTGGTGCATGATGGGTCTGCATTGCGGACCCATACAATTTTTGTGACGACTTTTCTTTTAATTTCAAAAAGGGTATTTTGGGTATTCCTAACCAATTTTAATGACCCAAAACGTGTTTTAACTCTTTTAATTCATACGAAGGGTTTCAAAAATCCATATTCTCCTAGTTCTAAGTATGTGAAAGTTTTTGAGAGATATAGCAAGAAGTGGATTGAGAATTTTCAAAGTTCGGGTCAAATTCTTGTTGAAGATTAGAACAATCTTCAACCCAGGTATGTAAAGGCTACCCAAAACATGGGATTGTTCTCCCATGTGCCCCCGTGATTGAATTATGTTGAATAATTGAAAGTGATGGGTCTTGTTGTATAAGAATCTTGAATGTATCTTAAAAACCATTGTTACTTATATTTTCTAAAATTGATGATCATCATAGTTTGAACTACTTATTTAAATGTTTTAACTAGACTATTATATAAACTCTACATGTTTTACTACCGAAGATGCCATGAATAAACCTAGGGGTTGATGTCTAGAGCCTTCAGAACTTAATTGTGCTTAATTATTATGATCTGAATCTTGATTTGAGTGAATACTGATGATAATGTTGTTGGAATTGATAGAGAGTGAGACCTTTAGAATCTTTAAAAGGTTATACTTGAGTTCTAAAGAATGTTCATAATTTTCTCGAGTTGATAGATGATGAGATGAGTTGATGACCTTGTCCAAAAGGGACTAAATGATGAGAAACCTTGATGTTGATGTTTATGAGCATGTTGAGTCTTGGGAGGAGTATTGAGTACCGAAAATGAGTAAGAGTGAGTCCGACTCGCACTCATTAACTACGTGGCTAGCATAGAAAAAGATTGGACAGTGAGTAATGGATGTTTCCTTAGTCCCAAAAGAGGACTTGATGTTATTATAAGCCAACAGAAGTATGCCCTTTTACCCCAGCAAGGTACTAAGCTGATGCTACAACGACATCACTTCGTTGTACCATCACCGGCTCATAAGTGATAGGCATAGGTTCGAGAAACTCCTATATAGGTCCCATGTTGTTAGTACTCTGATGTTGGTGTGATAGTATGAGTATTGACTGATGGTGATGTGATAGTGTCCTATTCCTTATCCTTAGTTGAGATTGAGTAACCGATGAGTTGATGTCATATTATACTGTGTTGCCTATACTGTTTATATTAGTCTATTTTATATACAGCACATTTCACGTACTAACGCCCCTTTGGAACTACATCATTTTATGATGTAGATTCAGTAAACAGAGGACTTCAGCAGGCGAATCATTGATCTTCAGAGATAGTTGATTCCAGAGAGTGGTAAGTCCTACCTTGCATTCGGAAGATGATTTCTTTCTTTATTTCTGTTGAGTTATTTCATTTGATTGTGGTAGCCATGGCCTGTCATGGTACCTTCTTAGATAGTAGTTATAGAGACTTCATAGACACATAGAGATGATAGATGATGATTGGGGTTCTTTTTCCCCCTTGTTTTCATTTTGAACAGTGTTTCTTCATTTAATCTACTTCATGTGATAGATATAGCTGAGAAGACTTATTGCCTACTGATGGCTAAAGTTACTATTCTGTAACATCTTCTGCTAATTTACTGATTGAACGAGTGTGATGGAACTAGGTGGTTCGCCTGGAACTAGCAATAGTCTCCGAGTAGGATACCTTCCCGAGGCATGACAAAATTATAACTGTAATGCAAATTAAATATTATCATGTGTAATTTTAGTTTTTAGCAATTACTTTAAATAAAATAAAAGAAAAATATTTTTAAAATTGAGAAAAATACCTAAATATCAATATGAACTAAAAAGGATGTCAATCACATTTTCTATTTTAGCCTTAGTATTTCATTAGTAGACGCAGCTCGGGCAACCAGTAAATATGCTTGATTATTCTCATAGTCTTATTCGTACGACAAAATTTAAATTTAAAATATGATATTTCAGTTGTTTTAATTTGGTTACATTTTTTAAAAAGAAGGTCTCTCTTGGAAGACAACTATTAATGTGGTAAAGGTATCTTTGCAAAGATAAATTTTGAGTAGTTCAAGGTGGCTTAATTTGAATTTCTTATTTAATGAGTTTAATAAATTTTTGTTGATTTTTATTAGAGAAATGTAATCCTATAGGCATGATTTCTAAAACATTACATATCCTAAAAAGCATGATACTAACACATTAAATCTTAAAAACATGATTTCTAACATGTGAAGATATTGAATCCTAAAAAAAAAAAAAAAGCATGATTCTAACATGTAAAAATATTAAATTCTAAAGACATAATTTCTAACATATGTGAAACAAAATATTAGACCCTAAAAACATGATTTCTAAAAAATATGAAAAAAAATATAAACCCTAAAAAAGCATAATTTCTAAAAGAATATTATCCAAACATGCTTTGGAACAAAATTCTATAGGCATGTTTTATATTACAAGATATTATTTGAAATATTTTTAAATAAAAATTTATAAGCAAGATTTCTATTGCAAAAAATAATATTTAAACATATTTTAAAACAAAATTCTATAAGCATGTTTTCTATTGCAAAAGTAAATAACTAAACATATTTTAAAACAAAATTCTGAGTATGATTTCTATTGCAAAAAATAATATATAAACATATTTTAAAACAAAATCCTAAAATATGATTTCTAGCATGTGATGTGTAAAAAGAACATAAAAAAACACTTTTAAAAATTCCTATTGGCATGATAACAAATAAATAAATCCTAGAAACATGATATCTAAAACATATTAGAAAACTTAAATCCTATAGGCATGATCTCTACGAACCTTTTAATGTAAAAACAACATAGCTTTTGTTATTCTTTTAGAGCAAAATAAATATTAAATCCTAGTTTTAAGATTGCATATATGAAATGTTACAAACAAATTTGTTCAGTAAATAAGTAAAAATAATAATAATAATAATAATAATAATAATAATAATAATAATAATAATAATAATAATAATAATAATAATAA
>JAABOM020061243.1:0-11170 GCA_011800125.2 Solanum clarkiae
AGTATTAATAAGTTTCTCGTATACAATAATATCTAGAGAATGTTCTTGAAATTGAGTATTCGTTTGGATATATATTCATTCCTTCATTCACATGAACTCTACTTTGAGCTTTATGATTTCTTTTATACACTATTCTGAAAGACTGAGATTTGATAGTCATACTGAGAATATTAATCGCGATGATTTCTTTTATCACATTTTTACTGAGTTTCATGAATATAACTGTTGAGCATGAATAATGATTTGAGAGAGAGTTTTGGTGTTATGTAGAGATCATCTATAAAGCATGAGTTTTTCTAAAGAAACACTTGACATGTTAATGAGTTTTAATTGAATTGAGCATAGAGTCTAAATGATATTTTAAGTACATATTGATGACAATATAAATATACTTTTTCATAATAATTCCATTAATAGATGATGGTGATAAATGATATGAGTCTTAAAGAAGATTGACTTAATAGATAAGTTGTGCATGTTTTAGTTTTAGGAGCATTATTGAGCATCGAGCTAGGTGAGGAGTGTCACCCCAGAACTGCATTTGCCAGCGTAGGATAGTCGTGCAGCACGTTCTTGTGACTCTTGTCCCAAAAGTTGGATAATTCTCTTTGGATCTAATAGAGAGAGATAGAGATACTACCTCCTTTACCGTGGCAAGTTTAGAGCGGGCATGGCAATGATGATAATTCGTTGTGCACCACCTAACTTAAAGGTGGTGGGATAGGATAGATGCCGGTTAAGAGAAACTCCCAAGCAACATTGATTAAGCATGAGATTTCTAATGGAGTCTTTCTTTTCTTTCCAAATGTGCATTATAAAGAGCCTAATTTACTTTAAACTTATACGTTTTACTGAATTGAGATGAGTTGAGTCTTCCGATGTCGAGTTGATGTTATTGTTATATTATTTTACCTGTTTCGATTTTATTCAGTTATTTTACATGCCAGTACATTCCACTTACTAACACCTCTCTGGCGCTGCATCATTTCATGATGTAGATTCACGGGATTGAGATCATCCGCAGGCGCTTCATTGAGGATCTTTGGACATTCAGCGGATTGGTGAGTCTCCCTTACTTCGGAGGATTCATATGTTATTTTTATCTTGCTTTAGAGTTAGATACTTATTAGCTTTATTTCGATTGAGATAGTTATGAGTCTGTCCTTGGCACCACCTAATAGTAATAGAGGCTTCATAGACTAGAGTCGGATTATTGATTGATAAGATTGTGAGCTGGTTCTTCCCACTAGACTTTCATTATAATACTATTTTGAGATTAGAGGATGATGTGCCCATTTACTGCCTTTTGTTCTTCCTCTAATTAGTAGACTATATAAATGAACGAATGTGATGAGGCCAAGTGGTTTTCTTGGGGACTAGCAATAGTCTCTGAGTGCCAGTTAAGTCTAGGGTACCTCCCGGGGCATGACAAACTTGGTATCTGATAATGAGTTCAAGTGTCCTAGGGAGTCTATAAAGCCGTGTTTAGTAGAGTCTTGTTTATGGGTGTGTTGTAGACCATACTTCATAAGCAGGAGGTTATAGGACATTAGGAATTGTCTCACTTCTTTCTTATTCCAAATTTGTGCGTTAGAGTTAAAATCTATGAAAGCTCTCTTCTGATTCTTGCATTGCTCTAAACCTTTTGATTATGTCTGATTCACTAGGTGACAGAGATGGTAATGTTAGAACTCTTACAGATGAGATTCTCTAAGGCAAAGTAACTAGAATGGTAGAGTGACTGCATCAGGCTTGAGAGAAGCCGACTAGTGTGCTAAGTTGAGTGACTAGAAAGAGTGCACTATTACTCATATGAATTGTGCATTTGTGTTAACTCTAGATGTACCCAGAGACTTCTTTCCAAGACTTGTTTCTAATGAGACCCATTAGAGAGGAACTTATGTCTCTAAAAAGTTTAATGTTACTATCTAAGAGTGATATGTAACAACAACAACAACAACAACATACCCAGTAAATCCCACAAGTGGGGTCTGGGGAGGGGTAGAATGTACGCAGACCTTACTACTACCTCATAGATCTTATAAACCCTGAGTAGAATCGAATCATCCTAGAATTAGAAGGATGATGATGGAAAAAAAAAAGATGAGATAGCAAGAGTGCTAGCTGATTGAGGCTTGTAGTTAGAGTTATATACCTATTAGTTAAGTATCGAGATGACGAGTTGATTGCCATAGAATTGATGAAAAAGAGATGAGTACCCTACGATTGTTAAGATGAGGTATAGAGAGAGAGAGTTAGTGTCAGGATGTGATAGAGCATGCTCAAACTAGAAGAAAGTGTATGCTGATGTGTTGTGGTATTCATACTATTGAGGGTGAAAGTAGATGTTGAATAGGGGAAACAAAGCACCTTTGAAATGGTAGATCAAAACTAGGCTTATGAATTTTAAGTGAGAGTTCATGAGATTCATTGAGTTATGAGCCTTAGTCAGATAAGGAGATATGACTGAATAGTTGAGTGGTACTGAGTTATGAGGAAGGGATGTGTTGATTAAATACTCGCTATGAGATTTTAGTGGGATTATGCTTTCTAATTTTTACCTAGTAGTTGTAAGTAAGCATTCAGAGGTATGTGATAGGTGCATATGTTAGTAGTAGACCCTAAGTTTGAATTTTGAGAAGTAGTGTTAAAGAGGAGAGAGAATCATGAGATTGATAGCCTTAGTTGGATGATTTGTTGTAAGAGGCTTGCCATAGTGTATGTTCGAGAAGAAGGTGTTGACTTGTGAGGAATGTGATGCTATGGGCAGGGTACAAGTGCCCCTTAGGTAAGATGAGTGAGACGAGGATAGCCCAATCGATAAGAAGAGTCTTAACATATATACCTATGATTGTGTATAGATGTGTGAAGCTCTAAGTTGTGACTGCTATAAGAATCTAGATAGTATATTCGAGTTATAGATGTGGAGTAGGCTGATTTAAGTAATTTTTGTCATCATAAGTAGCTACTTATAGATAGATGATGACGAGTTTTCCATGATAGTCTAAGTCTTATACAAATGAGTTTATGGGAGCACAGAAGTTGAGTGTTAGCAGGCAAAAGGAGAGGTTAGATTGTACGAGTTGTGGGAGGTGGCTATGTACGCCATAAGTATAGCAAATATAGAGAGATTGCCATAAAGACTAGAAGGAGCTAAGAATAATATCGTTGAAAAGAGTCTGAGTGGATAGTTATATGTATGCGACTATAGCATAAAAGAAGAGTTTAAGATATTCTTGTGGGTAGTGATTCCTTGACCAAGTGGAGGTATATGTGTATAGCCTAGTAGAGTAAATTGATTCCCTAATTTAGAGAGAGGATATTTAGAGCTAAAGCGGAGATGATGAAATGGTAAGCTAGAGTAGATCTTGAGTCTTTCATGGTGATAGACTGATCAAGATGAGACATCAGTCCTTTTCTATCTCATACGATCTTTACTGTCCAATTGAAATGATACTCTATTCCCTTCTGGTGTATGACTGTCATGCCTATGGCCTAGTCCCATGCACATCATGTTGATTCTCATTCATGTTGAGTTTCGAGGATGAAATGCAATGAATTCATTCATTAATCTTAACCTTATCCCACGGATCCAAGAGTTTCTAGCCCTATGTTGAATAAGATGTGACCTGAATTTTACATTGTGTATAGTTCTGTGGACTCAGAGTAATTCTTAATAGATGATGGGGTTTGTACTTCATTATAAATGTCCTCAGATAAGATTTTTTTTAATGAATCATGCTAATGATCTCTGTTCCAAGTCCTTTGAGTAATCCAGCTTTCCAGTCTTGATAGAAGTATTGATGATTGTAAGGAAGTGATGGTTGATGAGTGAGAGTGAGAGTTCTTGATTGTGATGTCATCTTACGCATTCACCGACCTTCATATTTTTATGTCATTGTTAATGGTAGTATGTAGAGTATCAAGCTTTAGATGTATAATCGTTCTTATCTTGCATGAAGAGTAGTAATTGGGGTTTCGTCAAAGGGGGAGATGATGAGTTCCTCCAGGTCCAAAAAGTGATACTGATAGTAGTAGACTGAGAGTGAGGGTAGATGAGGAGGAGTGAATGTAGCATTGTTGTGATATTAGCGTTAAACTTGTTTCATGCAGGAATAGAAATAGGGAGAGGGAGAGAGATGAGACCCTATGATGTGCAATAGATAGGTAATAGTATGTTGGTGTGACTTTGAGTGAGAGTTCATTGAATGGTGGTGGTAGAAGTGACAACAAGTAGGCTTGACATTTCTAAGAAATGGGTGAAGTGGTAGGAGTGATAGGCTTGAATGGGTGGATATTACTATATGAGTGATTGGAGAAGGCTATCAATAACTTTTGAGTGAGTGTTTCAGGTAGATGGTTAGAATAGTGAGAAGAAGTAGCATTCTCTAAGTGAAAGTCCCCGTGGAAGTTTAGAGTTGAGTATTGAGGCTTAGCTTTGTAAGTATGGGATCATCTCGTGAATAGCACCTTGATGCTTAGAAGTAGGCTTGAATAGAAGAGGAGGAGATGGTTAGATGAAAATTTGAATAAGAGCTATAAGCTTAAGTTGATGGAGTAGAGTGCCATGAAAGGGAGTACAATTGAGGTAGGGAGTTGAGCTCGAGAGTGTCCATAGAGTCTTGAATATCATGATGGTCCCATTCTCTATTAGAATCAGTGACTTCCTTCTTGAGTTTGAAAACTAATTGACGAGGTGTTTAAATTATTCGAATTAATTGAGTTTTGATGTTCCATTCTTGCCTGATGATAAAAATATTGGAGGTAATTCCTTACTCTTGATTTAAATTGAGTTGTCTATTCCTAAGTTGATGTGACTATTCCTGGGTCTGAATAGAGATTTTAAATTGATAAGGAGTCGACAGTTAGATTGATTGAGTAAGAATTGAGAGAAGCTTTAATTGTTATTCGTGCCTTGATGTCCATTCTTACTCATCATTCAAGGACGAATTATCCACGGGGAGGGGGGGGGAGGGGGGAGATAATGTAACTCCCAATTTTTTTAATCTAAGATCGAGTTATCCTTCATATGATTTAGGATTTTAATTGATGATTCCTAATTGAGTATAGGTGTTAAAGTTAATTTCTTAGTTAGAAATAGAATTGAAGATGATTTAAGGTCATACAAACCCTCTAGTACAAAGTTAAGCTAAAAACTTTCTTAGTGTTTAAGTTTCAATATAAGATTTTATAAAAGTTAGGTGAACCAATGATTTGTAGGTTGTATATACGTGCTAGGATCAATTCCTAAGTATTTAAAATATATAAGGTGTGATTTAGAGCTTCAGTCTAAAGAATTTCTAGCAACTAAGTTTTCGTATGAGTCAATAGAAGGGTCAATTTCAAATGCCCATATCTCCTAAAGTGTAACGATTTAGATGACCAATAATATATCAAATCAAAGATATTTGAATTAGCTCTCCAACACATCTAATTTTGCCTTGATTAGATTCCGTAGTAGAAAATTGTAACCATTTTAGTGAAGGGCTGCAGAGCTGTCTAAAAGTCCGGGACAGCTCCACGTCGCGGACCCTTACTGGATAAGCTAATGACGTTTTTTTCTTTTTATTATCACAAAACCTTTAAGGGATCCATTTAAGGTCATAAAACGCATAAAATGTCAGTTTTTATAATCAAAACCCTCTCCCATCACTCCTAAAAATAAATATTCAAGAATCATCAAGAAAGTCATCAAGTTAGGACTAACTTCAAGATTCCTCCTCAAGATAAGTTATTCTTCAGAAATTTCAATCTATCCAACCCAAATTTCTTCAGCTATTCGTGAATCTCTAATAGTGTTTTAAATTATCACCTAGGGTTTCAAGAAAACAAATTCAAGAATCCCAAGAAAGGATTTCTTGACTCTTCTTCTTCAAGAATTATGGTTCTTTATCAAGAACTCTAAAGAGTCTAAGCAAAGAATTCAAGAATCAAAGAGAATTCTTTCAACCCATGTCTTTCTAAGTTCTTTCACTTTAGAAGAACTACCAAGATTGAGGATTTTCTCCAAGAAACTGAGTATTCATCAAACTTCAATGGTAATATCAACTTTCTAGATATGTAAGGCTAAACTTATTGTATGTAAGGCTAAACTTTCCAGGTATGTAAGGCTAAACTTATTTTTCTCTCATGTGTCCCATAGATAGTCTAAGATGAGAGTTGACAGTTCTTGAATCTACACACATGATTCTTGAAATATTATCTTGATTAAATTCTTGAATTAAGTTTCTATGGTATTAATGAGTTTCTCGTATACAATAATATCTAGAGAATGTTCTTGAAATTGAGTATTCATTTGAATGTATATTCAGGCTTTCATTCATAAGAGCCTTACTTTTAGGTTTATGATTTCTTTTATATAGTATTCTGAAAGATTGAGATTTGATAGTTATACTGAGCATATTAATCTGATGATTTCTTTTAGCATATTTTTACTGAGTTTTATGAATATAATTATTGAGCATAAATAATGATTTGAAAGAGAGTTTTGGTGTTATATAGAGATTATTTTTAAAGCATGAGTTTTTTTAAGGAAACACTTGACATGTTAATGAGTTTTGATTGAATTGAGCATTGAGTCTAAATGATATTTTGAGTACATATTAATAAAAATGTAAATATACTTTTTCAGAATAATTTCATTAATAGATGATGGTGATAGATGATATGAGTCTTAAAGAAGATTGATTTGATAGATAAGTTGGACATGTTTTAGTTTTGGGAGCATTATTAAGTACCAAGTTAGATGAGGAGTATCACCTCAGCACTGTGTTTGCCAGCATAGGATAGTCGTGTAGCATATTCTGGCGACTCTTGTACCAAAAGTTGGACAATTCTCTTTCGATCCAAGAGAGAGAGAGAGAGATACTACATCCTTTATCGTGGCAAGTTTAGGACGGACATGGAAACAATGCTAATTCCTTGTGCACCACCTAACTTAAAGGTGGTAGGATAGGGTAGATGTCAGTTAAGATAAACTCCCAAGCAACATTGATTGAGCATGAGATTTCTAATTGAGTGTTTCTTTTCTTTCCAAATGTATATTATAAAGAGTCTGTTTACCTTGAACTTGCACATTTTACTGAATTTAGATGAGTTGAGTCTTCTGATGTCGAGTTGATGTTATTGCTATATTATTCTACTGTTTCAGTTTCATTCAACTATTTTACATATCAGTACATTCCAGGTACTGACGCCACTCTGGCGCTGCATCCTTTCATGATGTAAATTCACAAGATCGAGATCATCCACAGATGCTTAATTGAAGATCTTTGGACGTTCAATGGATTGATGAGCCTCTCTTACTTCGGATGATTCATATGTTATTTTCATCTTGCTTTAGAGTTAGATACTTATTAGCTTTATTTCGATTGAGATAGTTATGAGTCTGTCATTGGCACTATCTAATAGTGATAGAGGCTTCATAGACTAGAGTCAAATTGTTGATTGATAAGATTGTGATCTGGTTCTTCCAGTAGCCTTTCATTATAATACTATTTTGAGATTAGAGGATGATGTGCCCATTCACTGCCTTTTATTCTTCCGTTAATTAGTAGAATGTATGAATGAATGAGTGTGATGAGGCCAAGCGGTTCTCTTGGGGACTAGAAATAGTCTCTGAGTGTCGGTTACATCTAGGGCACCCTCCCGGGGCGTGACAGTTTGCCCCATTTTAAAGAAATTAATACCTTCAAAGTAATTTTGTATTTATAATATATTTTTACACAACTACTATAATAACTTTCTAATCTTGATTTGTTAAATTATTTGTCATATTTTTATGCTCAAAAAGGATAAGTAAAAGAGAATAAGAATTTTTAATTTGACAAAATTTTACATTAAGAATAGTGGAAGAAAAATCTATATTCAGTGATATATAACAGAAAGAGCATACAACTATATAATATCTTGTCTTCATCTCTTTATCATTTGCTTTAATCCTCACACTTACGAAGATTAATATATTCACATTATACTTTCTTTCATGTTTTATCTCCTATTGGACACCATCCTCATTTTCTCCTTAAAAAAAAAAGAAAGAATTTTATAAAATACAAATAATTCACAAAGTTAAAATTTTTAAAAATAATGCTAATTGGCTATTAGAAAGACTAAAATTACCTATACAGGATCAAAATACTATAAATACATTTGCTGAAACTTGTCATCAAACTTACACAATTGTTGACCCTTCTTAGTAAAATTCGACAAAAAATTAGTTGATTTCTTTGGAAAATTTATGAGGATTTCATTCGTGTGTTGTGTATTGTATTCGTGTCACACCAAAAAAAAATATATATAAACTGCTTCTGCAATAGCATACATGTAGAGTACCTATGGTTTAGAAATAGTTTTTAGTAAACTACTATTAAATTTGAACTTTAAATAAATTATAAAAAGTTAAACCGTAAAAACTACAATTTTGTTTACCAGAAATTCAATTACTTTCTTAATGTGTCCCTATCATTTAGGAACATTTGTTAACTACTATGAAAATTTGAACTTTTAAACACAGTAAAAATTTAAAGTAATAGTAAAAATTGAAGATGTAGTATTTTTCAGTTATTTCTGTTTTTAGTATTTGCAATAGTTGTTTTTACTTTTAAATTTTAAATTAATTTTAATAATTCATAATAATGTGTATTGTGGTGTTGACATGTAGGCGTTTTCACTTTTCCTATTTTATATATATATAGATAATTTGAAGAGCGTTATTCTTGTAACACCCACTAAAAAGACTAAATTACCTCCAAATTGACTTTGCCTGTAATGCATTTTCTCATGCTCCGTTTACAAATCTGTGATCAAATTTGCGATCAGTGCGAAAAACTGAGTGGGAAAATGGTGTCGACTCGATTTTAGAGCAACTGAGTCAAAATATTTTTTTTCTTAAAAATTGCAAAACAGTGGGCTTTTCGCGCCACCTGGCGCTACATGCCTGGGACGTGAATTCTCACTTGTATTTTTTTTGTGTGTTTTCAACGAAAGCTGAAATTCGCAAAAATGGGGAAAAACCTGCATGTGCGCGACGCACATATACAATTTTTACTGAAATTTTTCTCCTTTATTTAGGAAGGGTAGTTTCGACCTTTCCCATACTCCATAAGCCTATAGTCGGTTTTAACTCTAAATTAGATCCTAAATGCATAAAATTCACTTGCGTAAATTCAAAACCTCCCAGAGACTCAAAGCTTAGGATCAAGAACGGTAGTTAGGGCTCAAGAATCCCTTCAACTCTTCAAGAATTCCTTCCCCAGGTATGTAAGACCACTCCAATAGCTATTTATAGATATTTTGGAAATCATACGTTAGTTTTCATCCAAGAATTTCCATACGTTAGTTTTGATCCAAGAATTTCTAAGTACAAGTTGAGATCAAAATTCATGTTTTTCTGTGAGGTTCGTTAAATTTCCATTCATACGTTTATTTATGTAGATTTTCAGCATGTTTACTTCCAGTATGTTTATTTTTAGCATACAGAATATCTATTACTTATGTTATTCTATTTTGAGATATGATTATATACTTTGAAATGTTACATCACCCCGAGTTCCTGTTTTGACCATCTTATATATTGTACATTCCACGTACTGACGTCCTTAGGACCTGCATCATTTTATGATGTAGATGCAGGTGGTAGCGTCCCTCAGTAGCCACTTCGTTGAGGACTAGACATCTTTCAGATATCGGTGAGACCTCTTCTCAATCTGAGGCTTGGAGTTATTTATGTTTTCCTTTCAGCATTTATTTTCAATTATGGCTACTTGGGACCTGTCGCGATAGTCCTTTCAAACTATTCTAGTAGAGGTCCCATAGACTATGTCACAGATACTTCAATTCTAGTTGATTGATTTAATTGTCGAACTATTTCCCCTTCTCAGCTTATTCAAACAAGTTGAGTAGCTTTATGTTGTTTATTTAAAGCCTTTCCATTATTATCTAAGTCTTTCGCTGACTAAGTAGTCGGATCAAGTAGTTCCCTTGGAAACAACAATGGTTCTGAGTACCAGTTACGTTTAGGGTGTAGGCTCGGTGTGTAACAATTCACCTCCATAATGTATAAATAGTTGAATTTTCGTCAATCAACTTAGACGAAAAAAATCTGCAAATAAAGATAGATTAATCATGAACTATTGAAAATATAGATAACTTTCATAAGTAAAAGAAAAAAATAACAAAACTAACCAGTGCAACTTTTTACCAACCACGTCTTTGTTGAGACCCCTAAAATCTCCTTAATATTTTTAATTTTAATATATATTGTTAAACTCCTTAATTATTAATTTTACCTAATATCTCATGCTATATATTTTTCTCTTACCATATACTTAAGGATTCATTAATTTTAAATATTATAAGAAAATAAAATAATAGTTTGAGAACAAAATTGTAAATGATAATTTTATTTGTTGTATATGTGTGTATCACATTAATTAATAATAAATATGTATGTATATATAAAATAAATTGGTAAGCTGGTGTGTGTACAATATACTATTAAGTATAAAATTTTTAAAAATTAACATTAACAAAATTATAAATGACAATTTTATTTGTTGTATTATGTGTTTATCACATTAATTAACAACAAATATATATGTATATAAAAAAAATAGTAAACTGGTGTGTGTACAATGTACTATTAAGTATAAAAGCTTTAAAAATTTAACATTAACAAAAATGATTGTGGAAAAACGAAAAATGACAACTTGAAGTTGCATCGAAAGAAAATTGAAAGTCATCTACCAAGAGTTTTTACATTGTACTTAATATATAACACTGATATATTTGACTCATATTTAATTATTTCATCTAGAGGTGTCAATATGGGTCGGCCCACCCCATCCGGGCTATCCCTTACAGGCTTTGAAATTTGACAGCCCAGGCCGAGCTGACCCCTTTTTTTTATGGGCTAGAAAATAGCTAGCCCAACCCATTTGTACGTGGGCCGCGGGCCTTACCGAACCCTCACATTTTTATTCTTATATTTTTAATAGATTTTTAAATTAAATTATAATTTACACATGTTAAAATAAATAACAACAAGACAATATTACATAGTATTAGTGTTACTATTACTCCCTCCATCCATCTTTACTTGTCCACTATACTATTTTAAGATGTCCAACAATACTTGTCCACTTCATGAAATCAAACGATAATTTCAAAC
>JAABOM020061244.1:0-11169 GCA_011800125.2 Solanum clarkiae
TTTTTCTATATATATATATATATATATATATATATATATATATACATTTCCCAGAGAAATTTGGGGCCCCAAGCGATTGCTTTAGTGGCCTTATGGTCGAGATGATCCTATGGTGGAACCAGAATTTACATCAAAGGGTGTCATAATATAAAGTACTACAAAGTCATGAACGGACAAACTACAAAGTCACGAAGATTACTAGAGTGTAGAGGTCGTTAGAGACGGTGGACCACTGATGTTCATCTTGGATTTTGAAATTGGGGATTTGTTAAATCCCTAAAAATATATAATTTTTAAATTAAAATATTAAAGTCAAATAGCCTATTTTAATTTAAGTCAATCATTTAAAAAATTAGAGAAGAAAAAAGGCTTCAATTATTAAAAAACGTAGTTAAAAAATGCATCAGTTATTTTTTTTTTTTTAAAATACTAATTAAAAGATAAAGAAAAAATGAGTTAATTTTTTTAAAGGCTAAAAATTAAAGAACCTTAGCTAAAAATTGCAAATTAAAAAAAAATACAGGAAAAATGCACCCAATTTTTTTTAAAAAAAATGCTAAAAGGCTAAAAATTAAAGAACCTCTGCTAAAAACTACTAATTAAAAAAATGCATCAGTTTTATTAAAAAAAACGCTAAAAATTAAATTGCTTCAGTTGAGATTCGAACTCAGCTAAAAACTGCTAATTAAAAAGAATAAAAAACATGCATCTGTTTTATTAAAAAAATAAAATAAAAACTAAATTTCCTCAAGTAAGATTTGAACTCTAGACGTCAAGAAGTACTTGTGCAACCCTTGAACCACTAAACTAGCCCTTCATCTTATGTTATTTTAATATATATACATATATATAGTAAATATCAAAATTTGATTTACCTACACAGTGTAATTTTTCGACGAAGGGGTGTCGCTTGACACCCCTCAACAAAGGGTATATCCGCCCATGGGTAGGAATATCAGAGAAGGTTGTTGCTCATTAATTATGGGATGGCATGGGGCTTTCACGCTTTTTTATTTTAACTAGATTTTGTATGTATATTCCATGTGAAATTTTATAGATCAATTAGAGGGATCACAGTTACATGAAAATATACATGCAATGAGTAATAAAATGGGAGAAATGCACATGTACCCCCCTCCCCCCCCCTTTATAATCAAAATCTCAGAGACACACTTAAACTTTAACTTGGTCCTATTACCCCCTTGAACTTATTCTTTTTGTAATTAAATACTCCTGTCTATATGGAATGTGGGGTTCGCGCATATACTATATACAAAAACTTGGGCGTGTGATTAAGGGTAAATAAGGTATATTAAATTATGAAAAAAATAGCTTCAGGGGGTAATAGAACCAAGTAAAAGTTTAAGTGTGTCTCTAGAATTTGGTTATTGTCGGGGGAGGGGGGGGAGGATAGTTGTGCATTTTAAATTACATTTTTACTAACTCAAAATATTTATCAAAAGTTTGGTTATAAAAAAATAGCACACAAACTTAAAAATAATAATTATTTTATATCTCCAAATTTTATTATATAATATGATCTATTAGTTTTAGGGATATGTTCGAGCTAAAAAAATGTCAGAGTGTATTTTTAGATTAAAAATATTATCGGAGGAAATTTGAGAGCGATATGTCACAACCCGCTACTTGATTTCAAGTAAGAAATTTCGATCTTCTAGTTTGTTTTCTTTCAAAACTTAATTAAAATGTTTATATTGCATACGTATATAACGAAATAAAAAAACAGTACTTATTTTTTCGACTATATAGCTTGTACAATATTTGTGCAAAGTGTGTTCATGCATGGGGGCCAAATCTTTGATATATTTTTACACCAACTATATTCATTTAGATGATTTTTTTTCAATTTATTATAGAGATCATTCAAAATATTAATTTGTTAACATTAATAACCAAAATTCTAAAGACACACTTAAACTTTTACTTCGTCCTATTACCCCCCAGAACTTATTTTTTCGTAATTTAATGCCCTTTATTTGCCTACGTGGCATGTGGGGTCCGCATGTGTACTCTACACAATATAATTTAGCTGGTTAGACATGTTAAGTAGCCAAATAAGGAGTATTTAATTACGAAAAAAATAAGTTCAGGGGGGGTAATAGGACCAAGTTAAAGTGTAAGTGTGTCTCTGGAATTTTGGTTATAGTCTGGAGTGGGGGGAGGGGAGGGGTACTTGTGCATTTTCTCAATAAAATGTAATAATTACAGATAGCTTTTTAAAAATATGTCAAAAAAGTCAAACGAGGACGTATTTTAATATTTAAAATTAAATTCTTTTAAACAACCAATTCTAAATTTTCAATTTTTGTTAGTAATTGTCAAACTTCCATTAAAGTCAAATTTACCGAATTTGAGCCCAACAAAAAGTATAAACTAAAGAAGTCTAATAGAGAGAAAACACACACACAAAATGATGAATAAGAAAATACAATCGGCACATCCTTTTTAGAATTTTAATCATACAATATAGATGAAAACATATAGCATCAATACATAATTTTTTGAGTTTTTATTGACTGCTTCTCCCATACGCAATAAACATTTAAAATCGTTCTTCATCAATTAAAACTAAAGTATCAATCACACATAGTATAATAATAATATAAATACTTTCACCATAACTTTAAAATGGAAAAAGGATAATTTTGAGCCGGGATCATACGAAACAAAAAAGATGGATTTATATAGATAAAATAGGAGAAATATCAAAAAATATCTTAAAGTTTTAAGTTAAATACTTGAAGGTTATGAATATGAAAAGTGTGAGAGTTATAGATATAAAGAATAACAATTAAATAGGTAGTTAAATATGAGATACAAAAATTAATATTTATGTAAGGACCCAAATTTTGTACGACCTTACAGGAGATCGAAAATTTGGTTCCGGAAAGTTTTGGAATGTGGCTTATAGGTTAGATTTGCCAATGGATTTGAGTTCTATCCACCCGATTTTCCATGTTTCTATATTGAGGAGGTTGGTTGGTGATCCTAGTACCATTGTGCCTTTGGAATGTCTTGAGGTTGAGGAGAACTTGTCATATGAGAAAGTTCCGATTGAGATTTTGGATAAGCAAGTGAAGCGGCTTCATAACAAGGATGTGGTTTTGATTAAGGTGCTTTGGAGAAATCAACATGTGAAGAGTGCTACATGGGTAGCGGAGTTGGACATGATGAAACAATATCCCCATCTTTTTCAATATATTCAAGCCTAAGGTATTAGATTTTTTCTATTCCAAATGGTCCTAATTCTTTCACTCTTGAGTTTCATGGCCTGACATGCATACATGTGCACGAAAATAATTTTTATGATGTTTTGAATGATTTGAATACATTTTAATATGAGTTTTAATGACTTTATGATTTTTAAGTGATGAAATATGCATTGTATCTTGTGTTTGGGTGTTGCATGTTCTAAGTCAAGCCTTTAAACCTAGTTCTAGCATATTCGAGGACGAATGTTCCCAAGGGAGAGATAATGTAAGGACCCAGACTTTGTACAACCATAATGAAGTTTAAAAATTTAGTTTCGGAAAGTTTTGGACCAAGGTGACACTTCAGGGAAGCCTTCACGGTCCTTGTGGGGGTATACAAATTGTGTGGAGGCTCCTTAAAGTGGCCTTTGCCTTGTGTGGGGTTTCTGGGCTTTGATGTGGTGTTTGAGACTAAGACATACTACACATGGACCCCATACAGTTCGTATGAGTCTACGGTCTGTGTGGTGGAACCTATGGGTAACCTTGGCCTTAAAAATCCACATTTTGGCCAAGGAATTTCACAAATGGATCCTTTCATGGACCATATGGTCCTTCATGGACCGTATAGTCTTTCACGGTCAGTGAGGCCCTCCGTATGGGCATTAGAGTAAAACTTTTCTAAGTATTGGATCACCGTCTCGGAACTTTATCAACAAGAATTTTCTAAGTGAGCCAATTTTCAACCTAAGGGTACCTATCCTATCTCTCCAGTCTAAACCAAATCGATGCAATAATGATATATACGCTGAAACCTACCTAGAACTTGGAAGTCAACTGTACAGAGCTACAATAGACACACGACTATATCGTATACATATATCAATAATCATAATAATATACAAAACCAGGAGTGCACCTACAAATACCAAACTCTACTGAACAAGGCCAATGTTTGGATGCAAAAGATGACCATCAACTGGAAGTTGACTGTAAAAAAATCAAAGCAGCCGGTGCTCACTAAAATACTCCTAAGTGCTCCCAAAGTTCCCCAACTCAGCTATCATAGCCCGTACCTGGACCTGCACCATGGGAAGATGCAGAAGTAAGGGTAAGTACCAGAAAGGCACCTAGTGGACATCGTCGCTGACCTAGTGAAATAGTGAACATAAATAAAGTCCAAATATATAACGCACTGCAGCAGTGTAGCAAAACAGCTCAGATCAAGGTATAGGCATGTCTAGGAACCCTCAAACCACTACTAAACCAATCAAAGTGAAGCACAATGATAACCTGAAATAGCCTAAGTACTGATCATCGATACTGACTGACGAAGACTGCATAGGCCAATACCACAACTGCCCCAACTGAGGTATAGTTTTGTACGCAGGTGCAAAGTCCTAGTATCTATACCTATATGCCCACTGAGCCCCTATAAGCCCAAAAGGTACACCTGCGCACAATAATAATACTGACAGAAAATCATAGAATCCCATAGAACCATCCATCACAGAGCACAACTCTCCGCATCATCAGAACAAGGGTCAGTTGTATGTGGGTGTAAGGCCCTAGTGTCTAAGCCTGAATGCCCCTTGAGCCCTCCATAAGCCTAGGAGGTACATCTACGCACAATCAAGGTATGAATATGTGAGTGGATCCATGGGTAAATATTCGAGCTCCGGGCCCCCAACATCACAACAGTAACTGGGTCCCCGACCAATTAGAAGTAGTGTCACACGGGACTCGAACTCCTAATATCACCCGGGGACTCTAACCCCTGGGTCTTCTAACTTGGCCTCCAATCAGGTAGTTAGCCAGGGCCAAGTGGTCTGACCATAAATATAATGGTGGGACGTATCCACCACGGGAGAAAGAATCCCTCTCACATAAACAATAGTGTCTTATCTCAAGATATGAATCACGGGGCCCATCCCCACAAAATATCAATCACGAGGCCTAGCCCCATGGAATATCAATCACAGGGCTCAGCTCCAAGAAATATCAATTGGGTTCCTCGACCCAAATCTCAGTTGACGCTCGATCTGCAGAATAGGTAATCGTTGCGCGCGTTCTAGTGCGACCACCGGAACTCGGAACATCGGGTGCATAACCCATGAACTCGGATACTCAACCAAGCTATCCAGATCTAGAACTCCAAAGTCATATCGTGCCTAGAGTAAACGTAGGCGACAATAACCGCATCGTGCCCAGAGTGAACGTAGGTGGTGACACTCTAAACCTAGGTATCCTACAGTCTCAATCCAATCCACATAATCACAATCACCAACTTTCTGAGATACAACAAATACTGTAACATCAGATGAAATGAACCAACACACAACAACTGTCAATAATACACCAAAGTATATACATCACAGATCACTGTAGAATCATGCCCCACCAAGGCCAAGTATACCTAACCACTTCAATCACCAGTGCCTAGAGTAGACATAGACCATTACGGCAAATCATAAATATCCAGGATACCCAAACCTAGCCGAGTCATATCTATAGCAGACTCGAGCTGTAGTAGGACATATAGTCAATGCACAATCTCCTGGTCATCATATCTCAGTAGAAACATGCTATACACATCATACAGGTACGAGTTAAGTCAGAACACATGTCTGCCCCATGTCACTAGCCCAAATTCAACACTTATCAGGCACTTTCTCTGTGTAAAACACTCATAAGGCAACACATGTATAATCTAAGGTAAGGCCCAAGAGGCTAGATAATCAGAATGATGTCACCCACATAGAATCATATTGCATCCCAATTGCTATCAAGGACTTTTGCCCAAGGCAACCATGGGCTGGCCCACTGATAATGTGCCCTTCTCTAAGTAGGGTGTTAGTTCCCAATACTAACCCACACATCTTGTGTCTCCTAATAGATGGCCCAAGAAGCCCATAGGATGTAACCTACACTTCACTATTAGGGTCTCACTCCCATCTCTAATCTACCAGTGGATCAGTAGTAGCACATCTCATATCACAGATCACACGGCTCCCTTATAATGGAAACTATAATTGTTCCCAGAACATAGTATATTTCTCTAATCATTAACCATTAGCACAAGTACATAACAGATAACAGTAGTATACCTGATCATATAAACCACAGGGCAATATAAAATCATGTTTAATTAGGAAATTGTAACATCCTACACCTTACATGTACTTATCCTATGCACATGAAATATGATATGGCCTTGTCAAATTAGAACCTATTTTTGAAAGTGCTTGAATCTCATGTTAGAGGGCGATATGTGTATCTAACACTTAAGAGGATCGAGTGTATACAAGTTTTGTGTCAAATTGAGGAGATCATGGCCTTAAATGAAGTGAGATAAGTGAAGTGCTTGTAGGACTTTAGGAAGCTAGCTGGTGAGTCACCTACTTGCTTAGCTTAAATTTGCTAGCTAGATGGAGACGAAGCCTGACGTCGAATTTTTCCAAGTCCGATTATGAATAAAGTCCATGTTAAGGGTACAAAAAAATTAAGATTTACAAAGCTTTCTCTCTACACCTTCTTAGCCTTGCATAACAGCCACAAGGAGACTTTTAGGGTTCTTGGAGAAACCTTACACCTTTAGGGTAAAGGTAAGTAAGAATACTTATATGTTTAGTATTGTTTTCTCATGAAAAAACAAGAGGCTAAGATGATTATACCTTTGCTGAAATTGTTGGACAACATGTGTTCCAAAGGTTGTTGTACATTTTTCTTGTGTATTTGGAAGCTTTTCTCTTTTTGGTTGGATTGATTATGAAGGGAGACTACTGTTCTTAATGAATCTTGGTTCTATAATAATGTATAAAGGCTGCTGCACCATTTTTATAGTCCGCAAAAGTGAGTTTTGTATGATACCGTAATTATGCTCTTAATAGGAACTTGTTGGCTGATGATCGGAGATTGTTGATTCACGTTCTCCATATACTTTAGAACTATTTTTGCACTATTTTAGGACTATTTTTATGTGTATATATGGTGGGGACTGATAGATTAAAGTTGGTACAAGTTTGGAATTGTCGACGTTGAAATGTAGCAAAGGGATGTAACGTTATGTCTCCTATTTGTATGTTGTGTAGAATTATTATGTGTTGTGCTTTATGGGATGTTGTAAGACTGTTATGAAACTAAAACAGGCTGAACATGGTATGTATATAAGAATGTGTATTAGAAAATACGATTAGAGGAGGAAAGATTGAAAGAATACGCTCGAATTTATAATTATACGCTTGCTGCCCGTGTGTCATATTTTTATGATATTCGGCTGCCGAGATATATCTATTGGCTGCTAATGCTAGTTTTATCACCTACTATATTGTAGATAAATATTTGGAGAAAGGGAAGGTTATCTTGAGGTAATAGTGAGGTCGTACAGGGAGGTATATAAGGCTACTCGATTTTGTATTACTTGGCATGAAATCTAGATTCTTCCTTAGCACATAAAGGCATTACCAACTCCGATACAACTATTAACTGTGTCTCCACTCTTTCACATGTTCATATGCTCCCATGCATAGTCACCTTCAAATCTGCATACATATGTGGCTACCAAGTTACATGGGTTCTTTTTGCTAAATAAATTTCACGAGTTGTTTCATCTCATACACATTCCATTATTTGTGTAACGCACTATTTTTCATTGTCATATTGTCTTGTATGATTATTTACATGTGACATGCTACATCTATAGTCCTACAGCTCCAATATTTTGACCACCAAAAGAATCATCTCAAAGGTAATGGAAAGATAAAGTAAAGTATATTGCCTATTGATGGGCGGTAACCCGAGGGGTGGAAGAATCACCTAGCTAGGGTCGATCCTATCATGGGGGGTAGCCCAAAGGGTCAAGGAAAAGCCTAGCCAAGGCCAATCCCGATATAGATTTGCCACTGATCAGCTCGTCATTTGTATTACATGTTGTGCACAGATTATACAGTAAAGGTAAAGTAATAAAAAGAACATAAAGTACAGGATCCCATAGTATAACTACAAGCGGTCTCTTATCCTACACTAGTGCATAGTTTCATTTGAGTTGTTTCTTTATATATAATATTTCCTGCCTTACATATTCAGTACACTATCTCGTACTGACGTCCCTTAAGGGGGACCTGCATTTCATGCTGCTGGTACAGGTGCGAGTAGATCTCCCTAGTAGGAGTACGAGATATCCAGCTGTTGTTACCAAGCTTCAGGTTGCTTCGGAGCTTTGTGTGTCTAGAACTTATAATTTTGTATTGTATAGTTAGTCGAGGCAGGGCCGGTTCCGACCCTTATCAGATACTTTTCCTTATCTAGAGGCTTTGTAGACCATGTAAATTAAAGTGTGGTCATGTCTCATACTTTAGACAACGTGGCCCCAACGACCTAGCCATATGCATTTTCTTTTGGCTTATTATTACTGTTTACTTTTTAGAGGCATGTTGTATGAAGAAATCCCTTATAATATGTATAGAAAGCGCATGGATAAAGGTTGGTTCTCCCGAGCCTTATCGGCAACGGGTGCCAGTCCGCCTTAACGGGACTTTGGGCGTGATAGAAGTGGTATCAGAGCGGGTCATCCTAGGGATTCTACAAAGCCGTGTCTATGTAGAGTCTTGTTTATCAGTGTGTTGTACACCACATCTATAAGCAGGAGGCCACGTGGCATGTAGGAGTTGTTACTTTCTTTTCATTCTTTATATCGTGCCATAGAGCTAAGTGTAATAGGTGGATTGTGTCTAACTCCTAAATTGTTTTACAGAGCAAGTATGCCAGAAACCGGGAAAAACAAAGGTAAAGGCAAGAAGTAGAAGTGGTAGTTGGTATACCCAATCAGGTGAGACAAGGAAATGAGGCTCAAGATGAGTCTTTATCACAGACATCTCCAATTCCTCCAGCTCCTGATGAACCAGGAAGTAGTGAAATTCCCCTAAAACCACCTATCGATAATACCGTACAGGATTTGAGAAATACAGTCTAACTATTGACTCGTATAGTTGCTAGTCAAGGTCAAAGACGGGAAGTCCTAATATAGGTGCAAGTGGTGCAAATGGGGCAGCTAGTATGAGGATACATGACTTCCTTAATTGGGTCAGATCCTAATGAAGATCCACAGGACTTTATTGATCAGATTCAACGCACATTAGATGTTATGCACATGAGTGGTACAAATGCTGTAGAGCTAGCAACATACAAATTGAAGGGTGTAGCTATATTGTGGTATGAAGCGTGGAAGCAATCCAAAGATATAGATGCTCCCCCAACTACTTGAAAAGAGTTTAAGGAGACATTTCTTGAACATTACTTGCCACTAGAGATCTGAGAGACCTGTGCAGATTAGTTCTTGAATCTCCACCAAGGGAATATAAGCGTGAGGGAGTATAGCCTTTAATTTAATTCCTTGGCCAGGTATGCTCCTAATATAGTTGCTACTATGACAGATAGAGTTCATCAATATGTTGATAGATTGGATTCATATCTGGTTAAAGACTGTACCATTGCTTCTTTGAATAAAGAAATGAATATAGCAAGGATGCAAGCTTTTGCACAGAAACTGGAGGATCAAAGGCAAAGGAGAAAGGCACAAGAGTTAGAAAGGGGCAATCCAAGAGGGCTAGATCTACGGGGCAATTTACACCATCCCAAGGTGAGCTTAGGCCTCGGTTTTCTAATAGACCGCCTACGCCATCATCCTCCTACTCTGCAGCAAGTGCTCCACCACAACTTCAACGGTCTAGAAGCAATTAGTTTGGTCAACAAGGCGAGAGACAAGGTGCACGAAAAATAGGATATTCAGCAGGCCAAAAAATGACTCTTAAGCAGCCTTATAAACAGTGTGGAAGAAGTCATTCGGGTATATGTCGTGTTAGGACAAACGCTTGTTATTGGTGTGGTGCACTAGGGCATATGATGAGAGATTGTCTGAGGAGGCATTTGGGTGATCTAACACAATCTACTGGGTTAGCTGTTGCATCATCATCGTCAGTTTCTCTAGTAGGTAGGGGTCAACAAGTACCTATGGGTCGCTCTAGCGGAGTCGAGAATCACACTTATGCTCTGGGGAGTTGGCAAAATTTGGAAGCTTCACCCGATCTTGTCATAAGTACATTGTCCATCTTTTCATATAATGTATATGCATTAAGTGACCCTGGTTCTACACTATCATACATTACCCCACTAGTTGCTGGGAAGCTTAAGAGAACACCCAAATTATTGAACAAACCAATTGAAGTGTCTACACCAACCGATGAATCTATTATGGCTAGAAGGGTTTCTTATGACTTTATAGTAACTGTTTGTGATCGTGACACATTGGCTGACTTTATTAAGCTAGAAATAGTGGAATTCGATATTATAATGGGTATGGATTGGTTAGATTTTTGCTATGCCACCATGGATTGCCGAACTAAGAGAGTGTACTTCCACTTTCCAAATGAGGCAGTTCTTGAATAGGAAGGCAATGTTGGGGCGCCAAAGAGTAAGCTTATCTCTTATTTTAAGGCTACAAATATGATATCTAACGGGTATATAGGGATATGGAGGCAGAATCGCCAACTTTTCAATCAGGTCCAGAAGTGAATGAATTCGTTGATGTGTTCCCTAAAGAACTTCCATGCTTACCTCCGGAACAAGAAGTAGATTTTGGTATTGACTTACTTCCAGACACTCAACCTATTTCCATCCCTCCATATAGAATGGCCCTGCAAGAATTGCATGAATTAAACGAGCAATTAAAAGACTTATTGGAGAAGGGTTTTGTAAGGCCTAGTGTGTCCCCTTGGGGTGCACCAGTGTTATTTGTATGTAAAAAGGATGACACCTTGAGAATGTGTATCGATTATCGACAATTGAACAGGGTGACAATTAAGAACAAATACCCTCTCCCCATGATTGATGATTCATTTGATCAGTTACAGGGTACCAAATGCTTTTCAAAAATTGATTTGAGATCAGGTTATCACCAAGT
>JAABOM020061245.1:0-11168 GCA_011800125.2 Solanum clarkiae
ATTGGATTCGAAGATCATTTCCAAGCCTCCATTCTTCCCAATCTCAATTCCAAGCAACTCTAGACCTAAGGTATGTGTTATTGAACCATTGGTTCCTTCCACGCACGGTGCCTAAACCCTATTTTAATTAATATTTCATGATTTAAAGTTGATATTAAAAATGGGTTTGCTAGTATGAACATGTCTATGAACTATGTTAAAAGTTATGTAAAGTTGTGATTGTTTTGCCATGTTTTTAGCTATATATCTTGGATCTATTGTAAGATTTGATGAGGGGTTTTGATGTATATTTCTTGAGGGTATTACAATATATTGATTGATGGTTTTACAATGGATTTACTTTCATTATTTTATCTCTAAATTGCATGGTCTTATACTACCATTTCACACCTGCCAAGTGTTTGATAAAAATGTCTGGTTATGGTTTCTTGAGGAATTGAATTTCCAATGCATGTCTTATGTTATGAATGATGTTATGATGATGAAAGAAGAGTATGTATATGATGTTTTGATGATGATAAAAGGAAGGTATGTATATGATATCTCTTTATATAGTGTTGGATTGACCATAGCCAATTGAGGGGTATGCCTCAATCACAATGGGAGGTAGGGTGTAACCATCCTCTAACCTATCAAGCGGTCTGTACCTTGGCTCCAGGGTGATGGGGTAGCATTATCACTAACCTATCAAAGGTATTTTACCTTGGCAACCTATCAAGGGGTTTGTACCTTGGCACCAGGATGATAGGGTGGCATCATCACTAACCTATCAAGGGGTTTGTACCTTGGTAACCTATCAAGGGGTTTGTACCATTGCAGCTAGGAGATGGGGCAGCATCATCACCAGCCTACTAAGGGGTTTGTACTTTGGAAATATAGCTTGGTCATTTCTACATATATGCTATCCTATATAAGTATGACTTACTTAAGCATATTTTACTTCAGCACTGATCGTACATGCAATATTGTTATATTATGCTTATTGCCTATTATAGTGCATTTGATTATGATGCCTATCTCCTGTAGCATTGCATCCTACATACTTAGTACATTCAAACGTACTAACACATACTCTTGCCTACATGATATCACCTTGTAGGAACCGGAGTCCCTCTTGAGCATCCTCCTCCACATGGCTGGTACGACCTTCTCAAGATAGTTGGTGAGTCCTCCATTCCATGGATCTAGTTTGTGAACTCTTTCAATGTATAAGACATTATTGTCCTTGATGTATTGATCTTGTTTACTATAAGGGTGAGCATAGTTATATGTCTTGGCCCCTACTCTTGTCTATGTAGTAGAGGTGTTGTTGGACAAAGCTATGTATTTATGCTATGAGTTGATTCTATTATCTCTTGATCCTATCCTATGACAAGTTCTTCCTTAGCCCCTTTGGCCTAAATTCCATTCTTCAAATGTCTTTTAATTGCTTCCCCGACCAAGGATGTGTAATGATATGCTAGGAGGCTTATTTGGGGTCCCTTCGGGTTCCCCATTCACCGTCACATCTAGACCCTAGGCTTGGGTCATGATATACCCATAGAAAATCGAAGGATTAAACCTCATGAAATCTCTTACCCTAGATCTCGGGGTATTAGCATGAGGAGCTTAGGCCGCTTGATTGACTTGATTGGCCATAACTTGGGCAAGGATAGTAAGAGCATCCCGGAACTCACCATTGATAGGTTGCTCCTCACGAGTTTGGGCCCGTCCTCCTCTAGTTTTTGACATGATCTAGCATAGCAAAGAACAATCGTTAGGGGGGAAAAACTCACTACAACTCTATAGTACAACATAGAACATGAAGAAGGGAAACATTTCCTAAAATGTCTCATAGTCTCCTACTCATAGTCATGGTGCGCTTCACAACCATGAATAGGACTCCAATCGAGGCAGTGTGTTGGACTCCAAGGATCTATCAACCTAGTGCTCTGTTACAAATTTGGTCAAGACCCAAGCCTAGGGCCTAGACGTGACATGGCACCAAGGAGAACCCGAAGGGACCCCAAGCATGCCTCTTAGAATATCATTACACATCCTTGGTCATAGAAGCAATTAGTCAAGCATCAAGGTAAAAGTGGGGAAACTGGGGCTGAGGGAAAACACTTCCATATCATCATAATCAAGAGTCAAGAGTCAAGCGCATATCATAGATACATAATATGTCCAACAAACACCACTAATACATATATAAGAGCTGGGGCCAAAACAAAGTAACCGGGCTCACCCAAATAGTCAAAATAGACAATAAAGAAGAATGTCTCTATACATAATAGGAGCAACATAGACTAAGGTCCTCGAAGTAGAGGACTCATCAACTAGCTTGAGTAGCACCGAACTAGCCACATAGAGATGGATGATCAACTTGGGCTCTGATTCCTACATGATGATATCATATAGGTAAGCATATGCGCTAGTACGTTTAAATATACTAAGTATATAAGATGCAATGCAATAAAAGATAGGTATCATAATCAAAATGCATAAAAAATAGGCAATAGGCATAACATAATAATATGGCATGTATGATCAATGCTTAAGTAAAACATGCTTAAGTAACTCATATTCACATAGGTTATCATATATGTAGAAGAGACCAAGCTAGATTCCCAAAATACAACCCTTTGGTAGATTAGTGATGATGCCACCCCATCACTTAGGTGGTGAAGTACTAACCCCTCACTATGTTGGTGATAATGCCGCCCCATCACCAAGGTGGAGAAGCACAAACCCTTGCATAGCTTGATGAGTACAAACCGCCATCTAGGTTAGTGATGATGTCGCACCATCACTAGGTGGAGAAGTACAAACCCTTCCCTAGGTAGATGAGTACAAACCCCCATCTAGGTTATCCAGCTTCTTAGTCCCCCCAAATTGGGCATGGTCTAATGCAAAATTTTATATAGAATATATCATATACATAAGCTCATTTCATCATCTTATAGTCATTCATATCACATCTCATGTTTTAGACCTTCAACTCCTCAAGAAACCACATCCGAATATTTTTTCAAATACTTAGAGGTGTGTAATGCTAGTATAAAACTATGAAATATAGATATGAAATCATGCATGAAAATCTATTGTAAAACCATCGATCAACACCTTGCAACATCCTCAAGTAAACATAAATCAAAACTCATCCTCAAATCTTACAATAAATCAAAGATTTATAGCTCAAAACATAGTAAAACAGTCACAACTTTAATAGCTTTTAGATACTGTGTAGTGAATTTCATAATAAGCATGACCCATTTGTAAATAAACTTTAAATTGTGCAATTTGCGGTAAAAGGAGGCTTGGGTATCATTGGTGAAAGGAATCCACATACCTTAGCTTAGATATGATCATAGTGAAGATGGAAGATGGATACTTGAAGCTTGAAGGAGAACCTTAGCTTGGGTTGAGGATTTGGGACTTAAATTTGGGAGTGAAAATATGGCTAATGTTTGAGTGAGTAGCTGCGCGTGGGATTGCCAGGGAAACCCTCAATTTCGGTCATTCTATGTTTCCTTGGTCCTCTCACCAACCGTACAAACCTCAAGATGATTAAGACTTACCCTCTTCGAGAAAAAGAAGAATGGATGAGGATCGAGACGAGGATGGCGGCCCCTCCTCAGTACGAAGAAGGGTGGGTTCCAGAGAGGATTGCACCAACCAAAGCTTTGACTCTGAAAGTGAGAGTTGGCGTCAATCTCATGCCTTGTCATCAGATAACAAAGTGGATTTCACCCCAGAACCCTCCGCATCCCGGCCCCCCTTAGAGGAGGCCGACCAAGAGCAAGGAAATGTTTTGAGTAATGTGAAGGTGAAATTTGGCTAAGTACAGGTAAAAACATGTTTGGGAAACTTGGTACTAATACTTAAATTTTTGGATGAACTAAAAAAATACACTGAAACGGAACACTGCCGCATCACACCAGCATCGCGCAGTTCTCACTAGAAATTGTGTCTTAAAATTTTAAAATTGCTAATATTTCACTCTCTTTTTCACCTAATTTTGACCCCTTGAACAAGAATATGAAGTCGAATTTTCAAAATAACAAACAGATTTTGAGATATATGGAAATTAAAATTTTAGGCATTCTGAGGCACATTTTGGGCACTTTCTGGGGTCATTTCAAATGCATACTTCTTGAGCTACATGATCTAATCATGAAGGGTAAGATGATGAGAAGATTATTCCATTTTTTGACTAGCATTCATGTTTCGAGTTTTAAGACTTGTTGGTGAACAACAAACCCTTATGATATTTTTCCTTTTTTGATGTTGAGACTTTAATATTTCCTTTCTTATATCTTGCGGGTGAGCTACTGAGATATGTGCTAGAACCCACCATGATCTATGATGTAGAGGCATGAATCAGACCTTCATGGAAGGAAGGTAAGGTGATGGAATTCACAACATGAAGAAAGGTGGAAGGAGTGTGAGGGAGTATGACTTCAAGTTCACTAAGAGGTCCAAATTTTCTCCTTCTTTGGTGGCTGACACAATAGCCTGTTGGACTTGGTAAAGATGAAATGCAGAGACATCATGCTCATCAAAGAAATGGATATCTCTAGAGTGATGACAAATGCTAAACAAGTGGAGAGAGAGAAGTTGCAAAAGATGAGGTCCAGGGAGTCCAAGAGGGCTCGTTATGATTATGGATTCTCTTATGGTAAGCTTGGTGGTGGCCGATTCCAAGAAGATCAAGGGACCTTAAAAGATGCTCTTCAAAGATTTGACAAAGAAAAAGGGGCCAATCCTAAGACTCAAGGTGATGATGAGAAAGGTGGTTTTATTCCTCGTAAGTACCCTAGGTATGGAAAGAATCATGTGGGAGAATATTTGGGAGGAACCAATGGTTGTTTTGTGTGATGACCCAGATATAGGGTCTAGGAGCGACTTGGCAAATGGGAACCAGAGTCCCAAAACAAACCTTAAAGTATCTATATTCACATCATCGGTTCGGAAGCATAAACAAATAGTAAACACAAAGTTATATAGGATGTGAGAGTAGGACTCACTCTATGGGGACGTCATAGGGAAAGAGATTAACATGGGTCCACATAATATGTAGCACATAACTACTCAGGGGTGGGTAAGTATAACTCACTCTATGAGGGAAATTCGGGACATAGGATCTTTCACATCATTAACATAAAAGCATTTCATAATACTCATAGCCAATCCACATAGCAATACCCATTAGATAAAAATACCATAAAAATAATCTTCAAACACACATTTAGCATATAAACGTAAAAGAGTTTGCAAGATGTCCAACAATGCCTCTAGTCATAAGATTGGACGGGGGCCAACACATACCTCGAGCTCACCCTCAAAGTAAATGTCATAAAAAATCACCATAGTACAGGAATAATGGTTGGTCCTTGGAACATAGGACTCACCACAACAAGCAATCTGAAGATCCAAGCTAACCATCATATGGTGGATGAAGGTAGTCCTCAGTCCCTTTATGGTTGTATCGCGTAGGTAAAAGTATGTGTTAGTACATTTTAATGTACTAAGTATGCAAGAAAGCAATGCATATGACTTACCAAACCTACATACAATGTTAGATGATTAATATGTTGTTAAAATATAGCATATTTGATTCCTAAAACAAGGGATTTTGCAAGTTCTTAATGCGAATTTTTATGGTTTTTATGTGTTTTTATGTTGTTTTTGCAGAAAAGATAGATTGGCATGATTTTGGGAGAAAATAGAAGATTTTGCTGAAGTGCATGACATACGAGACATTCTACGAGTCGTAGCCCAAGCTACGAGTTGTAGGGTGACCTCATAGCAAGAAACAGTGAGCAAACTCAAGAATTTGCTAAGTGGAGGTCAGCCCTACGAGGCCACTTTGTGAGTCATAGGTCTCACTACGACTCGTATAGGCAGGATCATAGCAATAAATACTGAGCCAAAATTTTAGACCAAAAACGAAAGGCCTAGACAATGAGGGAAGCTTACGAGTCGTAGCCCAAGCAATGGCTCATAATAGTGGGATGTAGAATTCAAGTCCAAAAATGCCTGAAGCTAACTGTGAAACCCTGATTACCACTCATAGGTCACCCTACGAGTTGTATCAGCGTGATGTACCTACTGCCAGCTGTCTTTTCTATTTACTTTTTAGGGTTAAATTATAAATATTTAATGATAGGGTTTTAGAAACACATACCAAACATTGAATTTTTTTTCAAATAACACTTTGAATATTCTCTCTTGAATATTCTAAGGGTTTTTCTAGGGTTTAGTATAGATTCTCATTTTTATTGGAAGACCCACTTTTGATGATTGCAAACCTCATATTGTACTCATTCTCCATTGATCCAAGATTGTGGTTTGCAACTTGTGGTGTTATTGTTCTTCATTATTTTGGGTAAACTCTGAACTATATCTTCTATTTTCATTATTATTGGTTTTGCCTTAGTGATGAGTAGCTAAGCACCAACAACTTAGGATTGTGGGAACCGTAAGTAGTTGACTTGAAATAACCTAAACTTTGTATATTTCTTTGATTGGGGTTTTGCATGTATTGTTTATTTCCCTTCATTTTGATTGATGTTTGGTGGTGTCCAACATCAAACCTCGCCTACTATCATAATCCTAACCAAGGTAGTGATGAATAAGAAAAGGAAAGTAGACGAAAGGATTTAATTGATGTGTTCTCATCTAATCAACCAAACCAGACCAAGGGGAGGTAGACTGGAAAAGCGGATAAGGTTTGTTGGCACACCATGGTTGTTGACCAAGCGCCATGGTGAAACTTGACCTTCTTTACCTTCACCATCTTGCATGCAAATTCCCAATTATAGTTATGTTGTCTAGGATAATTGAGTTAACGAATCATAGGGGACACAATTCCCAAGTTGTGCCTAAATTTGAGTGTCTTCCTATATAATTAGCATAAAGTTTATTTTTACTTTTATTTTGCTTTTAAATCACAGAATCCCCCTCCCCCCCCCCCCCCCCCCCCCCCCCGTTTAGAGATTTTAGTAATCGGTGCTTGAAATGATTGATAATGAATCTATATAGTCAAGCCCCGTATTCCCTGTGGATTCAACCCTAACCTATGGTTAGGTTTATTGCTGACAATGACCACTTTATTATTTGAGTGTGAACATCATCCAAAATTATAGCGCCGTTGTCGGAGAATACGACTAGGTTCTTGACTTGATATCACTATTAGTTAGTTCAAGTAGTAATTTCTATATTCTCTTATATTTTACTTTTATTTTTGTATTTGTTGCTTGGTTTTATTTGCAGGGTGTACTAGATTGTATGGCCAACACAAGGAGCCAAGGCTATCCCCTAGCTCTGATCAATTTTGAGATCCATCGGCTCTTTAGGAGAATGCTCAGGTGAATGAGGATATCGCGGTTAAGGAAGGAATGAATATGAATAATGAGTATGTGGGAAGAGAGGAGAATCCACCATCAAGTGATAACAGGCCACAACTTAGGGACTTCAACGAAAATGCTTATGGATGGAATCAATATCGTTTGAACCCTATGGCCATGGATGTTACCAGTGCTATATTCTTGCCTCCATTACTAGCATACACTAAGTTCTCGTTGTGAAGTAGACTACTTCAGATGCTCCAAAACCATGGTTTGTTAACAGGGTTACCTTCAGATGATCCTCATCGTCATCTCCATAATGTCGTCTTTGTCTGTAAGAGTGTCATGGGGACATAAAATCTTTCTCTTGATGCAGTTGGTTTGGGGGTGTTCCCATTATCACTAACTGGTAATGCAGTTGTATGGCTGTCTGGGCTTCCTCCAAGTACAATAACAAGTTGGGCAGAGCTTCAGAGAGTGTTCCTAAAGAGATATTTCCAAGATCAAATACACTGAAGCTCAAAGACCAAAGAATAATTTTGAGCAATTTCCTGGTGACTCTATTAGCAACATATAGGAGAGATTCGGCAAATACTTGAGGATGGTACCTGATCATAAAATTATTGATAATGCCTTGGTTGAAATTTTCTATTAGGAACTTGACGAGAATAGTCAAGCTTGTGCCGACACGATCATGGGAGGTATGTTTCTTGACCAACCGTTTGCATTAATAGCCGCAAGGATAGAGCAAGTGCTTAAAACAACCAGAGCATAGGGTCAGAGAAAGAGGTGCAATGAAGAATTCTTGTGCAGTAAACACAACAATGAGCAAGCAAAGGTCAACGAAGAGATCATGGCACAACTTGCTCAACTTCGCACGAGTATGGACTTGGTCTTAAAGTAAAACCAAGCGAGTGTTCAAGCGATAGCTCACCAAACTCCTAAGGCTCCTATATGAAGATCCCTTCTTTGATGAATATGCTTGCTTCGTGAGTAACCAAGCGGCGAGTTTCCACAATAACCTCTAAGGGTATAATTTAGACTATTGGAGACAAGGTTTTGGGAATCAAGATCGGAACTACAACCTTGATGGTGCTTATAGAGCCAACTGAGGTGGCTACTATGAAAAAGAGCGAGTGTCGATGTCGAATGGGGTAGAAGAGATGGCTATAAGAATGGTCCTTATGTGTCACCCCACAATCGTGATACGTTCCAAATACTTTGAGGATTGAAGAGATGTTTGATAAGTTGTTGAAAAGAGCCGACCACCAAGATGAGACCATGAAAGGCATGAAATCAAACATTTCAAGCATCAACCAAAAAATAGAGTCTAACTTCATGGTGATTAAACAATTAGAACAACAATTTGGACAAGTTTCTTCACAATTGAACCAACACCAAAAGGGTACCTTACCAAGCAATATGGTTCAAAACCCAAAAAATAATAGGCATCGCATGGAGGTCATGACTAGGAGTTGTATAAGCACTATACTGCTGGTGGTTGAGGATGAAGCTTGTGAAAAGGGTATTGGTGGTGAAGATGTGGTTGAGGGAGAAGGTTCGGAGAATGTTAGGAGGCAAAGAGAAGGAGTGAGAGACCAAGAGAAAGTTGAGATTATGCCAAAACCTCCCCCTCCTTTCCCTCAAAGACTTAAGAAAAAGAAAGAGGATGGCAAATTCAAACACTTTCTCTCAATGTCAAAGCAACTATCCATCAACATTCTCCTCTTAGAAGCCTTGGAGAAGACGTCAGGGTATGCCAAGTATATGAAGGATTTGGTGACAAAGTGTTATGAGTCTTGGTTGTTGACGTGTGTTAGGGTTGAACATGACCTTTTTAGATACCCTTTGAATGAATTTTCTTTTGATCCCTTTGAACTCCCATGATTTTTTTATTGTGTTGATTGTTGTGATTTTAGGGATCAAAAACTTTTAGATATCATGACAGTAATTGGGGATTATTGTTTGATTGAGAAGTAGTGGAAGATTGTGTTGATATGAGTGTTTAATCGTGTGTTTGAGATATCCTTTCACTTTAATACTGTTTTTTTACTGAATTGAGTCTTTGTTTTGGTCCTTTCGAGAAGGTTACAGGCACCCCAGGTGCCTTCTGCTTTCTACTATGAGGACCCACTACAAGTCGTATGTCGCCCTACGACTCATAGTGGCCCCTCATAGGAGGCAACAGTCACTTGTGGTTCCTTAACACTTACCATATAGACCCACCTATGACTCATAGTGTCTACTATGAATTGTAGTGAGGGACTCGTCCAACCTATCTGGTTCTAAATGGTATTTTGTTCCCTATTATGAGTCTAGGATATGACTCATCGGTCAACCTACATGTTGTATCCGAGTCTTATATCTGTGATCAGATTGTTAATTTTTTAGACACCTAAGCATTACGAGGCTATTGTATGACTCGTAGGACACCCTACGAGTCATACTTGTGCCTCATACCTGCAGGTCTGCAACTGCTTCAGTACTACGTGTTTATGTTTTCTTCTATTATTTTTATAACTCTTTGTTGATTCTTCTTTGTTATTCCTATTTTATTCAAACATTATGGTGCTTATTCAGTGGTATTTGGTAAATTTTCAGGTACAATGCCTCCAAAAAGTAGAAAAGATGCTATCAGAGCTTTGGGATGACGGTTGAGGGATGACCCATCTGATGATGAGCAATTTGAGGGATCTGTGGAAGTCTACAGAGTCCGCATAGACCCCGAGGTAAATGAGCCCCAACCCGAGCCCACATTGCACTAGTATCGATAGAAGCTACTAGCCCCTCCCAGTCTGAAGATGCGGGTGATGAAGACGGGTCGAATGATGGCCTCTCACTTTTAGAGTCAGGGTCAATAGAGGCATCTCAAACCCAACCTGAAGGGGCTAATTCTCGACCTCCAGCAGACCCTACAGCTACTGTCACTTCCACAGACCCTAGAAATACTAGATGGTGTATTCTATGCATGAAGGAAATATATCACAAAGGGATGGAACCAAAGGGTCAAGGGAAGCCTATTTGATAATTTCATGAGGAGTCGAGACTCAACAACTCTGGATTGAGTAGGACGCCAGACTTGGAGTTAGATATCAACCATCACGGGCTTGATGGTTGTCACAGAAGTTAGCAAAGTATACCCCATATCTGGTCCGGGAATTTTATGTCGCCTATTATGCCACTATTCTCCAAGATCTTCCTGTAGGGGAAGAAAGATATAGAGCGGCCAAGGTTGCACAAAGTTCTAGTTCAGGGTGAAATTTTTGATATTCTAGAAGAGACTCCACAATGCCCGGCTTGCTGACATGACTGTTGTTACAAAGGAGTTGGTAAGTTCAAGGCTGACTTGTTGAAGATGATAGCGGCCCCGATACCAGTCCCTGAGGTAGCACCGAGGGATGATGATGTATTTGATTTATTTGATGACCGTCCACATGTCCACGGGAAGAGGCCCCTCGAGAGCGATGACCCAGTGGTAAGCCAGAAGAGACCAAGGACTGATGATGAGGTTGCACCTTTGGAGGAGAAGATTAATGATGTGGTAGTGCAGGAGTCGTTAGTTGTGGAGGCTATATGGAGAGAGAGGGAGCAGCAGATAGCACGAAGAGTCGGGAGCTCTAGTACAGCTGCGGCCCGAACCACCGAGGAGGAGGGTACACCACAGGATCCCCAGGACCAGATAGATGCTAGTGCTTGAGCATCATTGTGTTTGATAATTTTACCCCGTCCTTATTTTCTACTTATGGATACTTTGTTCCTTGTTTTAGACAATATTTTCTTTATGTTTTGTTTAGAATGTTGTTTTTAATTATGTTTTAGATGTTTGGTTTTTAAATA
>JAABOM020061246.1:0-11168 GCA_011800125.2 Solanum clarkiae
TTTGTTAGGAAATATCCCTCCTACATGGAGGGATAGCCCAATTAATTTGGGCTCTTTAAATTGGACTACTTTAAGCCTAATATTTGTGGTTATTTTCTTGGCCCATTTTATTTGTTTATGTGGAATATAAAAGTAGCCAAAAAAAAATCAGAAAACAGAAATTGAAAATAAGAGAAAATCAGTGAGCAGCAGAAAAAACAGAAAAAGAACGCCACTGTTCCAGCAGTCTGATTTTTCTTCCGGATCGAAGGCCAATCGGAGTCCGTCCGTCCTAAAATTTTAGTATGTTGTTCCTGAGACTCTCCTCTGCAACTCCAAGAAACAGTTTTCTGTTCTGATGCCCGAAAGGTGGTTTTCTGACTGTATTTTTAAGACCTGCGATTTTTCGATTCTTACTCCATTTTTGGTGAAATTGTTAATTATTGTCTTGCCAAGATTGTTTTTTGATGATTGTATTTGCCTCTAGTGTTTACTAGAGAGGAGAACTTATTGTACCCACTTGGTTTTGGTGATTAGTGAAAGTTTTCGGATCATTGTTGAACGGTCCCGTGGTTTTCTCCCAAATTTGGGATTTCTACGTAAATTGTGTGTTCACTACTTTATTTACTCTGCTTTTAACTGGTCTGTTGCTGCTGTGAATTTTTTGGTGATCATTTTGCCTTGTCATCCATCTTATTTAATTAGGGGAAAAGATTTTATTGCACTTCCAATTATGTTTCGTTGTTGTTTCCCCAACAGATTGTTACCTCACAAAATGTTAAATAAATAAAAAAACTTACTACTAAAAATATCAGCGTAATAAATTTTAAATGCATTAGATACATAGATCTCTTACTTCCATACCTGTATTATTTTTATATGGAGAAAATTAATCTCTTGTTTAGCTATAAATTTAAAATTAAAATTTGAAACTTAAAAATCTGAGTTTTTAAAATTATAATTTTTTGAAATTTGTAGTGATTGAACATGTAGTTGATTTGTAGTAATTTTTTTTTGATGTTTTGTGAATAAAAGTCTGGATACTTCTTGAAACTTGAAATTTTTCTAAAGACAAAATTTTAAAATCTAGTAAAAGATCTATGGTCAAATAAATATTTGAAGATCTACTTTGAAAATAATGATCCAAAATGGTCAAATAGATATTTAATGTAAAATTTTAAAATTTGATCCAAAATCTATAATCAAATGTGCCAGCTAAGAATGAGTTTGGTAAGTAGAAAAATAGTTTTTCATAATTTTTCTTTTAATTTTCTATATTTAGTTGATTTTTTTAAAATTAAATTTTGAGCTCAAAGGCTCGTTTTATTCAAAATAATACTAAAAAAATACAAATAGTCCATGAATCTATTATATGAAATTGTTAAATAAATCAGGCCCAAAGTTATACCCAAATAAAACCCGGCCCATTAATATTCTTAAAATATCTATACTAGCTTCTTCTAGACCCTTCATTTCTTCACCTCCTTTCTCACAGTCAACAATGACTAATCGTTTCTTGTGGACTTTTCTTCTCCTTTGGATATTGTATAACCACCCCCAGTTCCTCTGATGGTAATTTTCAATTCTACAACTGCCTAAACAAAGGTAAGAGCTTATTTTGCTTCCAAGTCTAGCATACGTCGTCTTTTCACTCCCCTTTGATTTGTGGTACTTTCTCTATCTCATTTTCGTTTTCCTTTTCAGTAGATGGAAACTCTATGTTAGTCATCGTCACAACCTATGAGGGATCTGAAATCTCTTTCTTTGTAGGCATCAGGTAAAAATTTTTTTGCCCTCTTTTTCATCTCTGCCACCCCATACTGATGATCTTCTATATAGTTGCTAGTGAAAGGTGTAGAGGAATTAATTCCAATGATGTCAGACTCCAACCTTCTAGATCAAGATTGATGGTACTGTTTTATTTTTGTGACATAGCTATGTAATCTCTTTTTGTTGGCTATTATTTGTAAATTGTCCTAGTTCTGACAGATTTAAAAATACAACAAATAGGATTAAATTTTGTCAAAAAGTATTTTTTTTTCTACTTAATTTTTTTTCTAAAATAGGGGGACTAAAACCCTACACAATCTGTAAAAGTGTCCTTATAATTTATTCATGTTTTTTTTCATTTAGACTTTTCATTCTACTCATGCCTGTATAACTCTCAACTAAACTCTCAAAAAACTTCGTAGCAAGGGTAGAATTTAATTTCTTCAACACAAAGCGTATGCCTAAGACAGATTACACTATATTTTCATTTTTAGTCCTATATCTAGGTAATTTATTTCAATGTGATTTTTAAGAAATATAACACCAGATTAATGTTTTATACATTAAAAATGCTCATCGATTAATCTTTGCATTGATTTTATTAATTAGGGTTTGTTGTGATTGAAAAATGGCACAAAATTTACACCTCTAACTATTATTTAAGACATAAGGATGATGGCTTTTGATATTATGAATGATAAGGGTTTTGTCAATCAAATGTCATTGATCTTTGAATTATTTTTTATCACTTTTTAATTGATTAAAAGTAACTATGATTTCTGAACTTGTTCATGTGTAGGAGGAGGATATTCTTAAGTTTGCAGGGAAATAAAAAAATATGAACGTCTTTTTATTAGAAAAGCAATTATCTACGAGAACACTAAGAGGAGATTAACTTTTCTCCTCATTTTTTTTAGAATCTCATGAATGTTTTGTTCATCTCCACATATTTTACATTGTATTGGTTGGTTGCATGTAGTTCTATCATTGACGAGGAGAAATTCTTTGCTTAGATTCATGAAAAAGTGAAAGGAGAGGTTGATTTTGTTAATCATTTTTTTCAAGTTGAATGCATATCTAAACACAATTTCATACTTTCAAATATTTCTTTCTAACTTTTTTTTTTCAAACCTAACATTTTTATGTTAATATGCTTATTTAACCTTTCAAGTTTAGGTTACCATAAGCTTTATTTTAGAAAATCAAGAAGGTAATTATTAGTTATTTTTCTTAAAACTAATCTTAGCTTCAATGAGAAATCAAATAATTTGAAAAGACAAAAAATAATTTTAAAAGATATAGAGGTGAACTTTCCAAAAACCTATTAATCGTACCTCTGTTTCCTTGATTCCTAAGATAAAAAACCCTGTTGCTATAAAGGACTTTAGGCCACAGTTTTATACAAAGTGATTTATTAAATCATGGCCAATAAGATGTAAGTAATGGATTATTTGGTGGACAAGTTACCGAATACTTTTGTTCTTGGTAGAATGATTATATATAACAGAATTATGAGTCGTGAACTTATCTAAGAATATTATAGAAATGGTGTATCACCAAAGTGTATGCAAAAGACTTCTGATTCAATTGAGTGGACTTTGTGACATGGATTAAGAGTGTCTCACATCAGTGTCTTCTTACATCCTTAAAGAAGAATCTCCTTCTCCTATTTTTAAAGCTAAGGAAGGACAAACAAGAGGATCTCTTATCTCCCTATTTGTTTTCTTTAGCTATAGAATATCTATGTAGATTAGTGAAGAATCTCCAAGGAATACATTGTCCAAAATTCACCCCTAGGTTTGCTAAGCAAAAACTCATACAGTTAGGCTTTGTAGAGGATTTGTTGCTTTTTTGCAAGGGGAATGTGTAGTATGTCACAAACTGTTTATGAATTTACCACCTTCTCTCAAGCCTCTAGATTGGTTGCAAATCCTTTGAAAAGTTTTATCTATTTTGGTGGACTTAAAGCAGAAGTACAATATTAGATATTTAAGATCTTGAGGTTTGAGAAAGGTGTCCTCCCATTCAGATACTTAGGAGCTTTCTTAAATTTTAAGAGATTATATGTTATACAGTGTGAACCATTGATTGAAAAAATGTTAGGTAGCGTGAGCTCATGGACTACCAAGTCCTTATCATATGAGGCAGGATTCATTTAATGAAGAGTGTCATATTTGCTGTTCAAATTTTCTTGGTCATAGTGTTTATACTACCTAAAAGATAATAAAGTTTATTAATGATCTGCAGGAGGTTCTTATGGACATGGTCTGCAGAGGTTTCTAGGAAAATTTTAGTAACTTTTCATCAAGTTTTCTCACTCATGGTATCTAGAGCTTGAACTTGATCAATATAGAGAATTGAAATAAAGAGGCATATACAAAATATTGTGGGATCTTTGCTAGTCCAAAGATAAGTTGTGGTTATGTGGGTGCGTACATATTATGTCAAGGATGGTGATTTATGGATGACTATGTCGAAGGTGGTCTCGTGGATGATTTAGAAAGTATTTAAGGCCACAAAATATGTAGTGCAAGCTGGGATAACTATCTCAGAATTCATAAAAATGCAACAGTTTACCATTAGTAAAATGTACCGATTGATGATTGATAGAAGTACTTCCTAAAGTCCCTTGGAAAAGGTTGGTATGTAACAATGGAGGATGCCCTAAGTGAAGGTTTGTTCACTAATTATAAAAGGAATGTTATAGACGAGGGACAGGATTTTGAGCTGGATAAGAGATATTGATATGATCTGTCCAATGTGCAAAATGCTGAGTAATCCATCAATATTTATTTTTTAATTGTTCAATAACAAGGATATATGTCAAAGACTATTACAATGGTAAGATACTACAAGATTGAGCCAAGAATAATGGATGGACAAAGTGCAATGGGCTTAGAGGCACTGCAAAGGGAAAAGTAAAGGTGCTGGAGTATATGATACAATGTTAGCTATTACAGCTAAGGAAAGGAACTTTAGAGTATTTCAGCAGAGTGTGAGGCCTCAACAAGTTATTATAAAATAAATTACTCAGGAAGTATTTCATAGAACTAGTGGGTTGCCCGAGCTAGCATCTTGACCAAAATAGATTGCTATCTAACTTGATGATAACTGTGGCTTGGAGAATTAGGAAGTACCGAAGAGCTATGTAGGATGCATTAGGTATAGGTCCAAGACTAACCACTACATGTATTAAGTTGTAATAGGTTATTTCAGTTTGTTTTATTTCTTGAATTGTAAAGTTTATTGCGATAGCTAGTTATAAAGTTGATTACCAAAAAAGATTAATCTTTTCCCAACAAAACTAAAGGAAGTTGTACTGATGTTGAAATGGAATTCTTAATTAAATTAATCACATTTTTTATTAGTAATTAAATAGCAATTGAAACTGCCACAGTAAACCTAGAAATCATGTATCTTCTTCGTCAATTTGGCCGCCACCACATCTTCTCTCTATAAGAATAACAAAAAAAAAATAGAAATAGATCTAATAATGTCCTCTTTTTTTAGTATTCCTCTAAAAGAATGATAGAATGTGATCTCTTGTTCTCTTACAAATTATATTTGATAATTGCTTTCTATAATTTAAATTTAAGAAACTTATATTTGTTAGATCTCTTGTGTGTATAAAATAAAAATATTTTACATCTAAAAAATAAAAATCTCTTATAAAAAAAATAAAAATTTACAAATTATAAAAGGCTAGAAAAATGTTTTAGCAACAATAATGTATATATTGACTCGATTAATGCTTTAGACAATGAAAATATGTATCAACTAATCTTTGTGATGATTGTATTAACTAGGCTTTGTTGTGGCTCAAAAAATGGTACAAAGATTGTGCCTTTGACTATTCGTTACGATGGAAGGGTTGCAAATTTCTATATTTCCAGTGATAAGATTTTTCTCAATCAAATACCATTGATCCTTGATTTGTTTTCTTCCACTTTTGAATTGGTTACATGCAATTGTGATCTATGAATTATTTATCGTATACGTAGGTGGAGGATATTCTAAAGTTTGTAAAAAGGTAAAAAATTAGACATGTCATTACATCAGAAAAACAATTGTCTATTGAAAAATTAAGCAGAGGTTAAACACTTTTTCGCCCCTCCTTTGAAATTATATTTAATTAATATTTTTTCATCTTCAAATTATTTTAGTAATATGTTAATTTTTTTTGCATGTAGATATACCATTGGCAAGAAGAAACTCCTTGCTGAGATTCTTGGGGAAAAGGAAATAAAGGTAATTTTTTTCCACTCACAAATTTTATTTATTTCAAATTAATTAAATACATATCCAAATATGACCTCATGCTTTCTAATACCCACAATTTATTTGACGTCGGATTGCCTACTTAATCATTCAAATTTAGTTTACCGTAAGCGGTAATTTAGAAAATAAAGAGGTACTAGATATTTTTCTCCAAATTAATCTTAACTTCAATAATTGTTCAAATAGTTTGATTGAGAAAACATAGGAGGTAACTCAAGAAGATATAAAGGATAATCCTAAACAAACATGATTTGTATTCAGTTAAACTAAATAATATTATTGATATAAAATCTATGTTGTTACACTAGGAATATTATGTCTTTGCACTATAACAAGTAGCATTCATTATACAATATTTTCAAATTTAATTAGTTTATTACGCGAAGCATTAGGAGCTACTTTGCTTGTTTGCCTGAGTTGTTACTGAAACAGGCAGAGGTGGAGTTTTTGTATTAGTTAGACAATTATATATAGATAACTTTGTTCCTTCTTCTTTCAAAAGGTGTGCGACTTGGTTCCCTTCACAAAAGTTATGCTAGATCAATGATGATGTATTTTCTTCTTCAATATATATGTGCAAATATCAATTGTAGCTTGATAAATAGGATGATAAAATTCAATGATTGTAATACTTCAATAGAATTTGTTTCAATTTCAAAATGAGAAGTGTTCTTTGAACGAGGAATAATCTATGTTGAAGTTCTGTTGTTCAACATGTATTACTAAGATACTTTGAACAAAAACTTTTGATGAACAAAAGCTTTTGCAGTACAAAACTTTTGTATAACAAAAGCTTTTGTAGTACAAATTACTTTCATAAGAAAAAAAACTTTTGTAACCAAAACACTTGTAGTACAAGAGATAAGAAAAAAAGGAAAATTTTCTCTCTCTAGATACCCTAGTTACTCAGCCATTACAGTTTTTGTTTTCCGTTCATAGCCTTGACGGCTATTAGACAGTCTCCGTTGGAGGTTGGTCAGCCAATAAATCAGACGAAGTCATATGCAAATTGAAATTGATCTCATACTTCCATGGGGAATCAATTGTGTTATGGGACCGAGTGAAGTGGATCAGATGATCATTAATGAAAACCTCCAATATGCTATAATTAGTAAATTTTCATATGGATGGCCTAAGATCCAAGAGCTGGAGAGATTCATTGCCAAACATCGTGTATTGAAGGGGGATTGCAGGATTGGATTATTAAGTAATAGACATGTTCTCATTAGGGCATCCCTATTATAAGACTATGTGCATCTTTTGTCGAAATCAACATTCTATATTAGAAAAAAGAATATGTAAAACCCGATGAGGACGTTGAAGTAGGACTCGATGTTCAATTCTGAGGAGGAAACATTAACAACTATTGCATGTATATCATTCTCATCGTTTCCTCCTAGTTTCTTTAGAGAAGAGCTAGATTTCTCATTAGCTGCGGCAGTGGGTAAGCCATTACAGGTTAATGTAGCAACCAAAAACAAGGCTGGACCTAGTTGTGCAAGGGCCAAAGTGAAAATTGATTTGCTTGGCGAATTCTCTTAACACATTAAAATAAGGATAAAGAGGAGCGATGGAGAACTTATGCAGAAGTGAATACAAATCAAGTATGATTATGTCCCAAAATATTGCAAGACCTGCATGACTTAGGGACATGATGAGGAGCAATCTTATGTTAAAAACCCAGAATTGGTCAAGAAGCAGGAACGAAAGGAGAATAAAAAGGTAGACAAGCAAGCTATCTTTTCGAAAGAAAAGATTCAACAAAACGAAAAGAAAGTCACTGCACAACAATTAGAGAAAAACAAAGGCATGTTTGTCGAATAAAGAAAAAGAGGAGGATGGAAAAAGCAACCTGCTAAACTGTGGAGGACAAGAGTTCAAACTCTGAATCAATTTCCTAATTTGGAGAACAAGGATAATCAAGAAACTGAAACTGATTTCGAGAAGCAATAATTGGACAAGGGGAAACGACAGAAGGCCAATCCACGAAGGACTGGGTGGAAAACACCTTTTAGACATGTAAGGAAGACAAAAAATTAGAGGAAGTAGGAAAGGATGATTTAAACAAGGAGAAGAAAATGGGCAATGCTGAGAACATAGGCACAAATGATGAATGGGTACGAAAGAAATAGATGAAAAGATGGAAGAAAGTACTGTACATGAAAATTTTCAAGGGGATAATGCAGATTCTATTACAAAATGTCTCCAACTAGAAAACATAGATAAGGCAGCAGATGATCTAAATGAGGATCAGTTAGATTTTGCAGAGAAATCAGGAAATAAAATTCAGAACAATAAAGATATTAAAGATGATGAAGGTCTAGAGTACAACATCGTGCATGTTAGTGAAGCAGGAGACCTATCCCCTAGACATACCAACCACCTCAAGGCTAAAAATGGGAGATCCACAGGTCAAATAAGGAGTAGTAAGGGAAGGATCACCAGTTGTGATCAATGGTTGATAAAGCCATTTTTTTGAACATTAGATCTGTTAATAAACAAAATGCTTTTGAAAGATTAATGAATTTATATAGAAGGCATCAATACTCATTCATTTCTCTAATGGAACCTTTTCAGTATCTAGAAGAGATACATTAATATAGAATAATGTTAGGTTGTGACAATGCAATGGTTAATTGTTTTGGTAAGATATGGATTTTCTGGAAGTGTGAGTGAGCTGGAACAATTATAAAGAATTCCTATCAGTACATGCATCACTGTGCAATTCAACAAAGGAAATCAAGTGTTTATGGTTTCTTTAGTATATGCCAGGTGCAATGCATCGAAAAGATCAGAGTTATGGGATGATTTAAAGAATTTTGATCCTTTAGGGTGCCCTTGGATGATCGGTGGAGATTTCAATGTTATACTTCATGAGAAGGAGAAACTAGGGGGTCTGGATTTTACTCAACAAGAAGCCATTGATTTTTCCCAATGTATCAGTGCTTGTGCTTTGACTGAGGTCAATTTTACAGGAAGCAAATATACTTGGCTGATTGGGAGAACTAATGGGGCACGTATCTTTAAAAGATTGGATAGAGTGCTAGTGAATATGGAGTTTAATGCGGTGTTTCCAACAGTAAAAATATATCATCTCATCCGTCAGGGATCAAACCATGCACCTTTAGATGTAATATGTAACTCAAGAGGTAAGATTGCTCAACAAACCTTTTTGCTTTCTTAATTTTTGATGTAATCATAAGAACTTCATTGAGATTGTGAAAAGAAATTGGAGAGTGGATTTCAAAGGGCGTCCTTTTTTGGAGTTACATGCAAAAATGAAAAGGGTTAAAAGGGCATAAGATTTCGTTACATCTTTGTACATGTCAAGCCCCGGGAGCGTATCCTTTGAGATTCAAACTAATCTGTCTTTGATCATAAATTTTTCATATATTTTTTAAAAATATTTTGAATGACGAGGTTTGTGTACATTTTACCCTCCCTAGAACCCACTTATGAGATTCCACTGGGTATGTTGTTATTTGTTTATTTTGAATTATCAATTATTGTGACTTGTAGTACCTTTACGTAGTATGAAAATATATAAATTTTATTTCAAATAATTTAAAGATTTCATACGCAAATTCTCGGTCAAACTCAAACTGTTTGACTCTCAAAAAACGAAAAAAGTGTCACATAAATTTGGACAGAGGGAGTAGTATTTATTTTTCAATGTTTAGATGACCTATATTCAATAATGATAATTTCATTAAATTATCCCTATCATTTATTATTTTTTAATTATTAAAGTTAATTATGGACAATTATTGTTGGACTGAGGGAATACTTAATTAGCTTATATTTCTGATTAGCAATTAACTTAGCAATTGATGTTTTCATAGTAAATCTCGGTATCATATGTCTAGAGAGTCAAGTTTGTTTGCCGCCAAACCTTCTCCTTCAGAATCATCAATGGGTCTTCCATTGCTCTATATTTGGCCAAGGAGTCAAAAATAGTGTTGGCTTCTCGAAAACAATGGATGCCACAGTAACATTGAGGTCTTTCAGTTTGTTTTGAATCTCATTGATCCAATGTAGAAGTTTCCATGATCGTTTACATTTGCCATTGATCATATCTACCATTATTTTTGAGTCCATTTCTAATACGATAGGATCAATCATGTTTTTCTTGCACCATTTGAGACCAAAAAGTGATGCATATGCTTTATTATCTTATTTGAGCAAAAGATCATAGACACTATAAAGGCCATTATTAAGTTACCTTGATGGTCCCTTAAAATATCTCCACCTCTTGCTTTGTTAGTTTTAGTCGTCGAGCTCCCATCGATGTTTAGTTTGACCATATTATGGCAAGGCTTCACCAATAAACTGCCTTGGAGTTTAGTCGTGGCTTGTATCCATCTATCAGGGAGAAAAATCTTTTCATTTGACATCCAAAGAAACACAATCGAAATGTTTTCTTATAGAAATCTTGAGGTTGAAGAAAATCTCATGAATAACTTTGGAGAAGAAAGTTCTGACTTTCCCAAACCTTTGTTGGGAAAAAATAAGGAATAACACGAAAATAAATATGACACAATAATATGAAAAATGGAAAAATCACGATACCAAATATTTAACGTGGTTCACCCGATACTTTTTGGGCTACGTCCACGAATCAACACTTCTGTTATATTTCTTCTACTATTAAAAAATAGTAGGCACAAGTGTACAATTTTCTCTACTATTATAAATAGTAGGCACTCAGAGAAAAATACCAAAAATAGTGGAAATACTATTTCTTTTAGGAAAAATATTTTCTAAGCACACACTCTATTTTTCTCACAGACTATTTTATCTTATAGTCTATGGTATACCTCACATAAGAAAATATTTATTTTCTCTCTGTGGCTCTCTTTATTTTTTCTCTCTTTGTTGGTGTTTTAAATGAGAGCCTGAAGCTCTTTATTTATAGGGTGAAGGAATGTTTGCACCTCCTCTCTTGACCAATCAGAGAGGAGGCAAAACACGCTTTTGGCTTTTGCAATTTGCAATTTGCAAGCAAATTGTTTGCAGCCAATGTTGAATTCTTCTTTTCCTGCCAAAGTTGACCAAAGAAATGGGGACTGGACCCCACAAATCTCCCCCTCCAGACCCATTTACTAGAAGGAGGTACTTCCATCTTCTCAGAAAGAGCCCAT
>JAABOM020061247.1:0-11166 GCA_011800125.2 Solanum clarkiae
TAAGAATCCTTAATTAAAATCCTATATCATATGAAGGATGATTCAGTCTTAGCTTAAAAAAATTTGGGGTGTTACATCAGAGGAAAAGGAGAAGTTAGCAACCTTCCAATTGGAAGGGTTGCTCAAATATGACACACTCAATGGAAGAATGAGAGGAGTGAAGATTTGGGTCCCATTTCCTGGGAGAGTTCAAGGATGCGTTTCTAGATCGTTTCTTTCACTTAGAGTTGAGGGAAGCTATGATGCAAGAATTTATCAACCTTAAGCAAGGGAACATGAGTGTGAAGGAGTATTCCCTCAAGTTTACCAACTATCCAAGTATACCCCATCATTGGTTGCCGACCCCCGAGCAAGAATGAGCAAATTTATGTCGGGATTATCCAACTTTCTTGTCCAAGAGTGCCAGACCTCCATGCTAGTCAAGAAGATGGATATTTCAAGGCTCATGACCTATATGGAGTAGATTGAAGATGAGAAGATAAGGAAGAAAGCAAGAGAGTCTAAGAGATCTCATTTTGATGAGGGTAGATTGTCATTTACCAAGACAATGAAGGCTAGGAGTAAAAAGGAAAGAAACCCATATCCTAATTGTGACAAGTGTGGCAAGATGCACCTAGGAGTGTTCTTGGTGTGTCAAGAAGGTTTCTTCGAGTGTGTTGAGTTAGGGCACAATAGAAGGGATTGCCCGGTGGCCGCGAGGAATGGAAGAGAGAGAGAGAGAGAGAGAGAGAGAGAGAGAGAGTTCGTAACACTATTCGCACTATGTATGTGTTTCCTTGAATATGGTGATGGTTGGTACTAACTGGTTTCATAAGTAGTGGTGATATGCTTGATCTATTGGTAAATGGTTGTGTTGACATATTTGTAACAATGGTTGTTCATGTTCATTCTTATATATTATTTATCTAGTCTTGACATGTTACTTATTATGCATGCATGCTCATGAAGATAGTTGATTGAAGTTTCACGTGCAATTAGTGAAAATTTGCTACTCATGTTTTTAAAATGATGTCCATGTTAGAGACTTTGAAAGTTGCATGAAATAGGTGTTTAATTTGCATTATTGTTTTAGTAAGGAGTTGATAGATGTTCTATTCTATTCATGCTATTGAAACGCCCAAAAAATGCCCAAAAATGTGCCCCAGAAATGCCTATAATCATAATTCCAATATATCTCAAAATTTAGGCGTCATATCAAGAATCTGATTTCTTAATCAAGGGAAAAAATTGAGCAGAAAATGGGTATAACCTCAATTTTAGAGGACCCATAGAGAAAAATATTTTTTGAAAAATTTCTATTTCCAATGGAGATCCGAGCCCTGGCCGTGATGCGCCAGGGGCGCGGATCAGTGTTAATCTTTCCATGAAATATTTTTTCGGCCCAAGGACCTTGGGTTCATAGCTCCATGCCCATTTATTTATTAAAACACCTATACTTAGCTATTTTTCAACTCTATATCACTCAAGATCCTCTCAAAACCCTCTCCAACACTTAACCAAATATTTCATCTAAATTCAAGTGTCTCAAGCTTAGTTCTCGTTCTCAAGAACTCTATTCAAGATTCAAGCCTCCTTCAAGTCTATATCAACTAAACCCAAGTTTAAGGTATGTGGGCTTCAACCATTGGGTCCTTTCACCTATAGTGCCCAACCTCCCTTTTTATGAAAATTGCATGTTTCCAAGTTGTATCTTCTATGGGTATCTTTCATTATGCATTTTGATTACAAATTATGTTGGAGTCTTGCGAACTGTTGATTAAATATGCATGTTTGTCTATTTCAAGCTTGTACTATGAATTGGTTTTGTCTATTGAGACTATATGTGTTTTGAGCTATGGAACTATGATCTATATGAGATTTGATGATGGATTTCAAAGTATCTTGCATGAAGATTTTACTATGTGTTGGTGGGTTGATTTACATTGAGTTGTTCTGATATTATTTTACTCGTGAATTGCATGATCTTGAACTAGTATTACACACTTTCCAAGTGTTTGATAAAATACCTTGACAAGGATTCTTGAGTTATTGATGGTCTATTGCATAGTTTATAAGTCAAGTGCCTTTGTACTGATTAAGGAATCATATGCATATATTGAATTCATGAAAAGTATCTATAGTGTTGCAAGTTGACCACACCTTATCGGGGGTGCCACGCCCATACTACCATGTTGAGGGGTAGATACCTTGACCACCTTATCAGGTGGGAGGGGGTACCATGCCCGCACTATCATGTTAAGGGGTAGATACCTTAACCACCTTGTCAGGGGTGCCATGCCCATACTACCATGTTGATAGGTAGATACCTTGAAACCACCTTGTCGGGGGGTGCCATGCCCGTACTACTATGTTCAGGGGTAGATACCTCGACTACCTGACCAAGGGGGTGACATGCCACGGATTCCAAGTAGTAGTTTCTTAGTTTATGATTATGGTCTCTTCCTACACATGTAATCTATATTTGCAAGTTATATGATTTACAAGCATGTCTTACCTGAAGCATTGATCATGTATGTTTTATTGATATTATACTTATCTATTGCTTATGACTATGCATTTTGACTATGATGCCTTAGGTCTTGTTGTATTTCATCCTCATACTTAGTATATTCAAATGTAATGACGCATACTCTATGCCAACATGATGTTACTATGTAGGAACCAGAGCACCTCTCAATCATTCTCCACATGGCTAGTTTTGAAATTTCAGAAGAAAAGCTTAGGTGAGTCCTTAAGTCTGGGGACATTAGCTATGCTACTCATACTATTTGATATCTCTTTATGTTGAACATTTGATAATATGAGGCTTAGCCTTGAAAATGTCTTCGCCTCCACTCCAATCTATGTTTAGAGGTGTTGTTGGAACAATTGATGTACTTATGCTTTGAGCTTTGACTCTTTTATGCTTTATAAATATCATGACTTCCCTTATTGATATCTCTTGTTGTTGTTATTTTGCCTCCGTGACCAAGGATTTGCGGTTGATATGCCAAGAGGCTTGTTTAGGGTTCTTTCGAGTTTCTTAATCACCATGTCACGTCTAGGCCCTATGCTTGGATCGTGACAAATTTGGTATCAGAGCACTAGGTTGTTAATGGTCCTCGAAATCCAACAAACCACGTCAATTAAAGTCTTGTTCATAGTTGTGAAGTGCACTACAACTACGAGTGAGAGGCTATGAGGCGTTTTAGGAAATATTTCCCTTCTTCATGATCTATGTCGTGCTTTAGAAGCAAGGTAAGGCTTTTTCCTCTAACGAATATCCTTTGCTATTCTTGATTATGCCTATTCTAAGATGAATACTAAGGAGAGCCTGTTCACCTGAGGAGTAACTGACCCCTCATGCTCCTCAAGCTCCTCAAGATAGGGGAGTGGCCCGTGATGAGTTCCGAGATGTTATCACCATGTTTGCTCATGCTATGACCAACCAAATCAACCAAGGGGTGCAAGCCCTCATGCTCCTACTCTGGCCTCAAGAGTGAGGGATTTTACTAGGATGAATCCACTAGAGTTCCATGGATCCAAGGTGGATGAGGATCCCCAAAAATTCATTGATGAGGAGTATAAGATGTTTTTCATTATAGGGGTTGACTCGGAGGAGAAAACGGAGTTGGCGGCTTACCAACTCAAAGGGGTGGGTCAAATATGGTACACTCAATGGAAGATAGAGAAAGGGAATGATAATGTTATCTTTTGGGAAGAATTTAAAGCGGCATTTATCAATTGGTTCTTTCTTATTGAGCTAAGGGAGGCATAGATGATGGAATTTATGAATCTAAATCAAGAGTCTGTGAGTGTGAGGGAGTATGCCCTCAAGTTCAACCAACTCTCCAAGTATGCCCCACAATTGGTTGCCGAGCCGAAGTCAAGGATGAATAAATTTGTGTCGGGTGTATCCGACTTGGTTAATGAGGAATGTCGTACCGCCATGATAATAGGTGATATGGATTTGTCCCGCTTCATGACATATGCTGAGCAACTAGAGGGTTAAAAACTTTGAGAAAAGAAGAAGTGGTGAGTCTAAGAAGGCTCGTTTTGAAGGTGCATTCCAAAATTCCATGGGTGGACGGTTTCCTCAAGGCCGCAAGTTCCAAGACCAAGAGTCTTCTAATGCTCCTAATAGAAGATTTGCTAACGACAATCCAAGGTTCCAAGGTGGTGGTGGTATGGTGTATAACCCTATGTGCCAAAGGTGTTGTAGGAACCATAATAGTCCATGTTTGAAGGGCTCCAATGCTTGCTGTGGTTGTAGTGAAGTGAGTCATACGGTGATTGATTGTCCTCGTGCTGGAAACAAAGGTAGAGATGGTCGTCCACAAGGCCAAGTTATGAATGCTGGTCAAAAGGGGAGAGGAGGCCAACAAAAGGGGTGCTCCAAGGCAAAATAGATTCTATGCTCTTCAAGGGAGACAAGGGGTAGATGAGGTGCCTGATGTTATTTTCGGTATGTTAAAGGTTTTTGATTTTTATGTGTATGCATTGATGGACTTGGGTGCCACTCTTTCTTTTATTACACTTTTGTTGCCAAAAAGCTCCACGTTAGCCTTGAATTATTATGTGAACCTTATGGAGTGTCTACCCTCGTTGGTGAGTCCACTGTTGCTAGAAGAGTCTATAGAAATTGTCCAATGTTCATTTTGTATAAAATCTTGCCTTGTGATTTTGTTGAATTAGATATGGTGAATTTTGATGTCATTCTTCGGATAACTTGGTTGCATGCATATTATGCTTCTATGGATTGTAGAACTTCCAATTAATGAGCCCATCCTTGAATGAGAAAGTTGTGATATGATGGTCAAGGGTAGATTCATTTCTTAACTTAAAGCCCAAAGATTAATGTCTACGGGTAGTCTCTATCATCTTGTGAGGATTAGGGATGTTGAGTCCAAAGTTCTTCTTATGAGTCGGTTCAAGTGGTTAATGACTTTCTTGATTTCTTTCCTAATAAGCTTCGAGGTTTTCCTCCTAAAAGGGTAATAGACTTTGGTATAGACCTCGTTCCCGACACTTAACCCATTTCTATTTTCCCTTACCGTATGGCCCCCGAAGAAGTTGAAGGAGCAATTGAGGGATTTATTGGAGAAGGGTTTTATAAGGCCTAGTAAATCACCTTGAGGTACACTGGTGTTATTTGTGAAGAAGAAGAATGGTTCTCTTAAAATGTACATTGATTACTGGCTACTTAATGAGGTCACCATAAAAAATAAGTACCCTTTACCAAGGAATGATGACCTTTTTGATCAACTTCAAGGGGCTAGTCACTTCTCTAAGATTGATCTTCGGTTCAGGTATCACCAAGTGAAAGTGAGGGAGTGTCACATTCCCAAGACGACTTTCCAGACTAGGTATGTGCACTTTGAGTTTGTGGTTATGTCCTTTGGGTTAACTAATGCACCGACTATATTTATGGATCTTATGAATAGGGTCTTCAAACCCTACGTTGACTTGTTTGTGGTGTTTTTTATTGATGATATCTTAATTTATTCCTATAGTGAGGAGGAGCATGTGAGTCACTTGAGGGCGGTGTTGCAAATCTTGAGGGCAGTGTTGCAAATCTTGAGGGAGGAGAGGTTGTATGCTAAATATGAGAAATGTGAGTTTTGGTTGAAAGAGGTAGCTTTACTAGGACATATGGTGTCGGGTAATAGTGTTAAGGTGAATCCTAAGAAGACAGAGGTTATTAGAAATTGGCCTATACCTTTTGTTGATACCCAATTATGACCTACCTATAACCTATTTTGGATTGCCATTTGATAAAGTATATATTTTTAAAGCTATTTAAATAAATGAGTTCATTTTCAATTTTGTCCAAACAATGACATATGTTAATATTTTTACATTTTGTTATATAATTTTTTATATAATTTTAGTAGTAATAATATTTGTTAGTGATATATTATTTACTTTTATTATTTTTACTTAGTACTATCTTTAGTGTCAAGTTTAAATATAATGTTTACCATTTCATTTTATTTTTAATTTAATTTTAAAAAATAATATTTCACATTTTTATACAATTATTATATATTGTGTATTTTTTTTTACGTAAAAGATTATTATTTTAAAAATTTGGTTTGTGTACATATTATAATTTAATTAGGTAGCAATTTATTCAATTCTATCCCAACTTATTCAATTAGTAGCCGTTTCTATCAAATTCATTTTAATTCTAGTCACTTGAAAATTATTCCAATTCTAGTCCATTCTTTACAATTTCTTTCATTTCTAGCCTAAACTGGGTCAAGTTGTGTCCTAATTTTAAATTCACAACTCATTTTAATTAAATCAAATTTGGAGACCCATTTTGAATCCGGATAACCCATATTTATACTCATGATCCGATCCATATCTAAAATTTTAATCTCATCCATTCATTCTTTTAATCCAATGGTCCAATTTAAACAATTATTTTTTTCCTTTAATTGACTTTAATCCCCAAATCCTTGATTCTTTCTTCATTTTTCGTTCTCCAAAAGAACCATGGCTGCCCATCAACTCCATCTCTTCTCAACCTTGACTGTCACCGCTCTTCACTCTCTTTTTTCGGCGAGTTTTGTTGGGAACAACCACCCACGATGCCACCTTCTCTGCCGCCCTCTTGCTCCGCCTCATCTCCTCCCCTTTTCTCTGTTTACCGCCGAACCAACAACACCAACGACCCACCAAAACCCCTTCGCTGAAGCACCCCGACAACCCCTCCTTCTTGTCGGAAAATACCAATGAAAACCACACCAAACGATCCATTTTTGCTCTGACTTTGCTGGAAAACCAGCCACACCACCAATCAAAACGACCCCATCTCTCCCTCCGTCCCTCTCTTTTCTCCCTTCACTATCGAAGAACCCCCTCAACAGTTCCCCCGTGCCGCACCTCCGTCTTCCTCACCGAAAAATCATATGCGCCGCTCACTCTCTCTTTTTTTTCTCCTTTTCCGCCACTCTCCAGCCACCAAAACGACCACCTTTTCCCACCACAACAAACCCACCAAAACAACCCCAAAACCAGCCAAAATGAACCACCAAATGCCTGACCCAAAATTCGGCAAACTCCGAGGAAGATGATGAGGGTCCTGAAATTGATACTTCGGTTGGTTTGAAGTTTCAATCAAAAGATCTGTTCATGGGTTAATTTGTTAAATGGATTTCCTGTATACATGAAATATTGAGTTATGGAAGGACAGTATTTGATTGCTTAGTCAAATTTTGAATTGCTGTGTTTACACATGGTGTATTGTAATATGTGGTAAGAGTATATTCTATTTTTTGCTTTACACAAACACCCCCTTCTTTTGCTTTCCCTTGTACGAAAAGATTTTTCTATTTTTAGAATCCTGCTATTTGGTTTGAAACATGTACTTACCTATAATAAATGATTTTAATTGCCTCCTCCAATAGATCTTACCTTGTTTAGGATTTAACAGATTTTTATTCCTCTAATTATGATATTTCTTACTGATTATCTCTATTCATATAAGGAAAATATATATGATTGCTATTCTTGCCTTTCTATCCGATTTTTTTTAATTATATAAAGAGCTTCTTCTTCACTCAAAAAGGACCACTATTTTGAAAGTTCTGAGAGCAACCTGTATAAAAGAAAAAATAATTGAAAAGTTCTTTTCATAAACTCACGATTTTTTAAGTTCTCTAGTCATTTAGTCAAGCAAATTCCGAGTTTAAAGATTTAATTTTTGAAGTAGCTGGTATGATTCTCACTCTCTTATTTCATTCATACATTCTTAATTGCTTGTGTATTTAATCTGTTATTCCTTTATTTTTGCTATTTCATACTGCCAGTTTATTTAGTTTTGCAGGTACTTTTTAGTTCGAAGAGTTGCCCGAGATGAGAGGAGGATTACTTCGAAGTTTTTTTTTTTATTTGTGTTGTTGTATTTTACATTTCGCAAAAAGATGTAATAAAAGTATAGTGAAAATCGAGGTTGTTACTGATCGAGGGGTAGAGATTTACGTGCGATATTTTTTTAATCCCTCTTTATTTTTTCTCTTTCAAAATAAACTTTTTTCAAATGCTTTGAAAAAGAAAACCATTGCCCCTCTTTTTTTAAATTATTTTTTGAGTTCGACAATGTTTACTAAAATGGCTCTCTCCTAGCCTATAGTTAGTGGGAGAGTCAAACAGAACTACGAGATCTAATTCCATTTTTTTAAAAATAACCAACGCATCCCCGGAAGTACCATCTACCCAAACTTTTAAAAATGGGAGTTATGTATACTTATATGTAAATATTTATGTGTATATTTATATATCATTTACAACTTTTTCAAACAAAAAAATAAAGCTATTATTTTCAATGGCCGATCTCAAAACAAAATTGTTTTACGTGAAGGAGCTATGATAACTAATATCATAGTTCCGTACCTACAAAGAAACATATATTTGTAACTCTTTTAAAATCTTCTCTTAAAAAATAAAGAAAATCTTTTACGAATTTTTTTTTTTTGGGTAGTTTAGTCCTTTTAATTCGCGGTAGTTCTAACACTCACTTTATCTATTATTCGCTCTATTTAATAATTCTAACAATAAAAATGAAGTCTATGTGATCACTTATGATTAATATAATCAGATTAAAAATAATAAATATGACTTGTATGATCACTTAGAGCTTAGTTAATAATGAGTAAAATGAAATTATGTGTTGGTCGCCTAATTAAGATTAATAATCAAGTCTCTTTATTAATCTTATTTAATCAAAGTCAATTTGATGTATTACTTAGATCTTGATTACTTGTTCAATTAAGTTTTAATTATATTTCACCTATTAAAAAAATAAAATAAAATGAGATATTTTATCACCTAGCATTAATCTAGGAAAAATTTTAAAATTAAGAAACCTTTATTTGCAACCCACCATATAAATAAGAGACATGATCAGGATCCGCCTTTGCGGAACTCGAGGGGTGCCTAACACCTTCCTCTCGAGGTAGCTTGAACCCTCACCCAATTTCTGGTTGACCTTGACCTTAGGTTTAGCTTTAGACTTAGAATGGTGTCCTAATGCACCCAATCATTAGGGGGGCGACTCTTCAGCTAGTTCAAATCCCAAAAGAGTCCTTGCCACGACGTCATCCAGATTCTCGTCTTTTTGCGAGAAAAAATGATGCGCCACAGAATGGCAACTCTATTGGGGATTCTAGATTCTAACCACAACGTGTTTTTTTTTATGTGGGTTTATTTGTTGTCCTTATTTGTTTATTTGCTTTACTTAATTGTTTATTTTCCTTAATTATTTACTTGTCTTAATTATTTTTTTGCTTTCTTTAATTGTTTATTTACTTTCCTTAATTGTTTATTTTTCTTAATAATTTACTTGCCTTAATTGTTTATTTGCTTTCCTTAATTATTTATCTTCCTTAATTATTTACTTGTCTTATTTGTTTATCTTTCCTTAACTAACTTATTACATTTTCTTTTTTCCATCCCTTATCCCTCTAACTCTCCTTCCTTTATTCCCTCTAACATCTCTTCTAACTCCCCTTCCTTTATTCCCGCTAAGATCCCTCTAACTTCCTTCCGTTTATTTATTGCTTTAATTATTTGTTTAAAACTTGCTAATTATTACCGCTTTGATAAATTGTCATTCCGCTCATATATTCCCCCAATTGGGACCTTCTTCTTTTTTTTCTTTTGTAGTGATGTAGTTCCTTTGCACTTCTCCCGCCTTCTCTTCAAACCCAAATTTTAGAGACTAAGTGCCTGCGTGATGAATGATGGATAGTCTTACTACCGTTGGATCATGTGCATCTCACATAGGAGTACCAAGTCCAAGTCTAACCCACTCTTTAAAAACCTAGGATAGAGTTATCCAGCCCAAAGTCTAGGCCATGCATGCATAATCCCTAGGTAGTTTGACCCTCCGGGGGCCAAACTACATAATAGTAGCCACTCTGTTTAAGTCTAGAGGGTCCAATCACCCTCCAAGATGAAATACTGCATCTTATGTATTTGTGTGATCACGATAATTAGTCCATGACTAAATATTGTCAAAATGGAGTTTTAAAACATGTTTTCTTTTTGTGTGTAAAATCTAAGATGGCTTTCCCAAACTTCCCCAACATCTAGATGGTAGTGGATGTCAACCCTAGCCTTCGACGATGGTCGGAGAATGTTAGGCAAGATCATGACAGAGAAATTGCTCGACTGGTTAGGGGATTGACCTTTCTTATCCCGGATCAATATCTTATCAAAGCCCTGCTAAAGTTTTGGGATCCTATTAGGTCTGTTTTCAAATTTGAACACTTTAAGTTGACTCCTACTATTGAGGAAATTGGGGGCTTCACTGATCTGAACTATTATGGGGGAAGCATGACTATACCCCAACAAACAAACACCAAATAGGTTCTTAAGATCGCTGGGACTGAGGTACAATCTGGGGTTAACTAGCTTGAATTTCAACTGGATTTCTCTGGATTTTCTGTACATGCACTTTGTCCACCAAGATGGATATAAGAACTTAAGTGAAGAATTCTCTTGTTCAGCAGAAATATGGGAGAGATATCGTGTGAATGCTTTTGCTATCTCATTACTGGGTATTTTAGTGTTTCCTAAAAAAGATGGAAAAATAGATACCTCTTTGAGCTATGTGGTCCAAATAGTGGCTAGAAAAGGAATTAATGTCACCTTTGTCACACCCCACCCTGGGGTCGTGACCAGTGCCCGATAGGGGCACGTAAACACATACTAAATCAAATTCCTTTATAACCTAGTCTGGAATTATACCGAAATTTTGGCAGAATTTCCTCTATTTTACTGACTAATCTCACCTGCAAAAATAAGATCCAATAGCTTCCCAAACAGTAATATATATGTACATAAATATAAATGCGGGCCGACAAGGTCTCTGCTGCAGTCCTGTCGCCTACTAAACCTGTCATACATATAAGTACATAATGCGGTCCCGCCGCCAGATCCAGTATACAAAATCATATAATATGCCGCGCATTCAAACATCACACCCGTAACCCACAAGTATCCACAAATCTCTAGACAAAAGTACTGAACGATACACATATGTCAATACATTTACAAAACATAGAAACATATGAGGCTACCCAAATTGGCTCCTGAAAACAAAGGGGCGCTTCAACGACAAACAAGGATCCTAATGTGGAGGGTCTCTCACCTGTGCGTCGGTACCTGCGGGCATGA
>JAABOM020061248.1:0-11166 GCA_011800125.2 Solanum clarkiae
AGCATGGATGGATTAGATGTCGGCGTGGACTATTCCCAAGGGTCTGTACACTTTTCCTAGAACTATGTGCCTAACATAGGTATATGATTAAGCCCCAATTGGAAAGAATGTTAAGGATCTATCTTTGGCAATGGATCACCACTTATCCGTTTTGGGGAAGATAACAAGGTTCCAAGGCATATGTCACTTGGTCTCATATTGGTTATGGTCCAATCCTCAATATATATGAAGTATTCTCGCATTCATGCATCATGTATCTCATGACATATTGACATACTATTCTCTTGTTATATGATTCTTTCTATATATGTGCCCTTGTCATCTAATATGGAAATGCAAATTTAATGAGTTCATGTGCATGTCCATGTACTTAGTACATTCAAACGCACTAACGCATATTTTTGCCTATATTATCTAACCATGTAGGGTCGGAGACTTCCTTCATCCACCGTATGACGGCTAGATTTGATCTTGAGATAATTGTTATAGTGAGTCCTATCTTTCAAGGACAAACCACCATTTCCTCTACCTATGATGTTTTGTCTATATTATTTACTTTGAGGGTGAGCCCAAGACATGTCTTGGTCCCCGTCCAATCCTATGATTAAATACATTATTGGACATCTTGTAGACTCTTGTCGAATCTATATGTTATGTGTTGTATTTGGAGCTTATGATCATGGTTATCTATTGGATATGACTATCATGGGTTGATTATGAGAATGATGATAAGTATTTATGTTTTGATGTGGAAATATGAAAGATCCTAAGTCCCGAATCGCCCCCATAGACTAAATCATACTTACCCGCCCCTTAGTTCTTGTGTGCTATGTGAATCCATGTTAATCCCTATACCTATAACATCCCTATAGCATGAGTCCTTCTTTCCCGTCCCTTAGAACTATATGTTGATTATTTATGTGTGATTTCCTATCGATGATGTGTGATTGGATGGGATGAGGCTTGTTTGGGGACTCTCTGGTTCCCATCCGCCATATCACTCCTAGGCCCTAGGTTCAGGTTGTGACAGAGATGGTATCAGAGCACTAAGTTTATAAATGGTCCTCTGAGTCCAACATGCCGCGCCAAGTACAGTCTTACTCATGGGTGTGAAGCACGCCACTTCTATGGGTAGGGGGCTACAAGGTGTTTTAGGAAATGTTTCACTTTCTCATGATTCATATTGTGCCATGGTGCATATCTTAAGATTTCTTATCTCTAGCCCTCCCTACCAAATAGAGAGAGTTACTATAGGCTCGCAATGCAATTCAGGCAAGGAAGATGTGTTGGTTGATCTAATAATGAGATCAAAAGGGAGTTGGTGAAGGATGTGCATTGTTTGACAAGTCACTCCTTCAGATATTTGGAGTTCTCTTGGGTTGGCTAGTTATTATGGAAGGTTTGTTTAAGGTTTCTCATCTATAGCATCTCCATCGACCAAGTTGACTCAAAGGGAGGCCAAGTTTGTGTGGCCGGATGAATGTGAGAAGAGTTTTTAGACTTTGAAAGGTCGGCTTACATCGGCTCCTATTTTGACTTTACTGGGTGGCTTGGATGGGTTTATGGTGTGTTGTGATATTTCTCGGATTGGGTTAGGTTGTGTACTTATGTGACATTGTAAGGTGATAGCTTCTGTGTCAAGGTAATTAAAGGTGCATGAGCATAATTATCTGACTCATGATCTTGAGTTAGCGACGGTGGTGTTTGCCTTGAAAATTTGGAGACACTATTTATATAGGTTGTATGTTGATGTTTTCGCCGACCACAAGAGTTTGTGATATATGTGCATTCAAAGGGATCTTAACTTAAGGCAAAGGAGATAGTTGGAACTCCTTAGGGGTTATGACATGAGTGTGCAATATCATCTCGACAAATATTGTAGCCGATGCTCTTAGTGGACTATCCATGGGAAGCGTGGCATATGTGGGTTAAATGCAGGAGGCGCTAGCAAAAGACGTTCACTGTTTGGCTAGATTGGCTGTTAGGTTGAATGACTCTAATGATGGTGGTGTTCATGTTCAGAATGAGGATGAATCTTTTGTGGTTGTTGAGGTCAAGGTAAAGCAAGACATAGACCCATCATTGGTTATATTGAAGAGGTTGGTTGCCAGTAATAAGATAGAGGTTTTCTCCCAAGGGGGAGATGGTGTAATTTGGTACTAAGATCAATAGTGTGTTTCAAACTTCGACGGTCTTAAGGAGATGATCATGCGTAAAGCCCATAACTCTCATTATTCCATTCACCCGAGATCTACTAAGATATATCGATATTTGAGAGATGCGTATTGGTGTCACAGTACGAAGAAGGACATAGCCAAGTTCGTATTTGAATGCCCTAATTGTCAACAAGTGAAGGTCGAGCACCAAAGGCCCGATGTTTGACTCAAGTTGTTGAAATTTTTACTTGGAAGTGGCAAGAGGCGAACATGGTTTTTGTGGTTGGTTTGCCTCGGACACGAAAGAAATTTGATTCAATTTGGGTCACTGTTGACTAGATGACTAGATTGACTCACTTCTTATCAGTTGACACTACCTTAAATGTTGAAGAAAATGCCCAGTTATGTTTTGGGGAGTTGGTTGGATTGGATAGTGTGCCTACTTTTATTATATCGGATTGTAATATCCAACTTACTTCTCACTCTTGGGAATCATCTCAAAAGGGGGCTTGGGCTCTAAGGTGACGTTAAGTGCATACTGATTTTCAACCTCAATTCGTTGGGCAAGCCGAAAGGGCAATTCAAACTTTATAGGACATATCGAGGTCTTGTGTGTCGGAATTCAAGGTTAATTGGGGTGATCATCTACAACTTATTGAGTTTTCTTACAACAATAGCTTTCATGCTAGCATTGGTATCACACTGTTTGGGGCTTTATATGGTAGAAGATGTAAGTCTTTGATGGGTGGTTTGAGTTAGATGAGATGACTTTTATAGGCCCGAATTTAGTGTTGGAGGCTATGGAAAGGGGTGAAATTGATTAGGGAAAAGGTTGAAGATGGTTCAAAGTCATCAAAAGTTTTGTTTGGATGTTAGAAAGTGGGATCTTAAGTTTTGTATTGGAGATTGGGTGTATGTGCAGGTCTCTCCAATGAAAGGTGTGATACTTTTTAGGAAGAAGGGCAAGCTAAGTTCCCGGTATGTAGGTCCTTATTAGGTTTTTAGCGGATTGGGAATGTAGCTTATAGGTTAGAATTGCCTCCGAAATTGAACGCTATTCACCCGATTTTCCATGTGTCTATGTTGAAGAAGTTGGTTGGTGATCCTAGTACTATTGTACCTTTGGAAGGTGTTAAGGTTGAAGAGAACTTGACTTAGGAAGAATTTTAGGTGGAAATTTTGGATAGACAAGTGAAGCGGCTTCATAACAAGGATATGGCTTCAATTAAGGTGCTTTGGAGAAATTAACATGTGGAGAGTGCTATATGGGAGGCAGAGTTCGACATGATGAAACGATACCCTTATCTCTTCCAACCTACTTAAGCCTAAGGTATTAGGTTATTCCTTTGGTCCTAATTCTTTCACACTTGAGTCTCATGACATGACAGGCATACAAGTGCACGAGAACAACTATCAAGAAGTTTTTAATGATTTAAATACGTTTTGATATGAATTTTAATGACTTTATGGTTTTTAAGTGATGAAATATGCATTATATCTTGTGTTTGAATGTTCCATGTTCTAAGTCAAGCCTTTTAAGCCTTGTTTTGCACAGTCAATGACGAATATTCCTAAGGGAGAGATGATGTAATGACCCGGGCAATGTACGCCTTCATTGAAGCTTGAAATTTCTTATTTCGGGATGTTTTGGACCAAGGAGACACTTCAAGGGAGCCCTCACGGTCTGTGTGAGCTCACACGGCCTGTGTGGCCTCCAGTGATGTGACCGTAGGCCTCAAAGTTCAGTGTTGGACCTTGAAAGTGGAGATTTTGGCTAAGGTACATCACACTTGCACCCTCACGGTCTGTGTGACACTTCACTAACCATGTAGAGGAGCCGTGTGGTAGCCTTGGCTTGAAACCCCACAATTTTAGGACCAAGTAAGGTGCCACGGCCAAGTATGCGGCCCGTGGTGAAGTGACACGGCACGTGTGGCCTCCCATATGGCTTCTGGAGTGAAATTTTTCCAAGTATGGAATCTTCAAGCTCAGGATGAGTTCACTTTAAACCCTCAATTCAAGCTTATTTATGTTGTTTAAGGATCATGGGTCTCCTACATCAAGCCAAGTTCAAAGGAATTCCATTGGTTAAGTTTTTCACAAGTACCGATAGAAGGGCCAACTTTAAATAGTCATATCTCTTAGCACAAAATGAACTGGGTGACCCACGATCTATCAAATTAAATCTCTTTAGCTTTCCAACGCATCCGATTTCACCTCATTCCAAGTTCGGACAAGAAGTTATGCCCTTTTTCGTAGAACCTATCTGGGCTGAGACGGGAGCCTTGACGTGATTATTAAAGACATTACATTCAACAAAGTTGTCATATAGAAGAGAGAAATGCCCACTGTTTTCATAACATCTCCAGAAACTACAAAAGGGAATCTAGTTCACTATGTGATTAAAAAGATGTGTTGCAGCACCAGTTCACTACGCATCCTTATTTACTTGGCAGAACAGATTAAAGGTGACTCTACCGAAATGGCGGAGTACATTGGAATGAAGAATTTAATAAATGTTGTTAAAGAAAATGTTGGCCTTCGCTCGGGAAAACCACTATTTGGATATAAAGGTAAGCTATTGCAGGATGAAGAATCCATTGTTGAAAAGTCATATTTGGTCTTAAAATCAGATACCAACATTAGAACAAATTGCAAAAAATGAATAGAATGAAAATCTAGCAAGATTTTTATTATATCACCATGGAGTAAAACAACTGAGGTCTGCTTACAACAAAGATCTATATCCCCTTATTTGTGTATTCATGATACCTTGGATAGTAAAGAATTTTATCTATCAGATAAACTCCTAAAGTCATTCAGTTGTACTGCAGCTTCAGGTTTACAGGCAAATATAGACAAGAGTTCCATGTTTAAGTCTGATATGGCAATATGCTAGGATCCAAGAAGTCTCCGGTACTAAAATCTGCAAAGTCTCAGTTTCCAACATGCTAGGATCCAAGAAGTCTCCGGTACTAAAATCCATAAAGTCTCAGTTTCCAACTTAGTCAGAGAACTTACACATATCTCTTTTGCTGCCTCATTATCATATATTCCATCTTCGTTCTTGTGAGTAGCAAGATAGAGTTGCCCTCATCCAGGAGTTTTTCCAGTCTCTGCTTTCTATTAATGAAATGAAAAAAAACAAAGTCACAATAACTTAACTAACTACAAATAGTTGCTAGTCTAATTAAAGTATTCAAATGAAGATTTCTCACCATTTAAGCCCTTCTTCTAGAGTTAGGTTTGGATCCACCGATGTATGAAATGATTTGTTGCTTTCGATTTTCAGCATTTCTTTTACATATTTCCTTAAACAAAGATATTTAAAAGTTAAAATTTTAAAATAAATAGTCATATAATTAAACATACCAATTGAAGCACTTAAATACATACCATTATTTTTTCTTTAAGGCAGTAATCAATGTAAGAAACCCATTGATCCCTTGGAATACCCATTGAACTTCATCCATTAACTCAACTCTGCTTTTAAGTGGGTCATAAATGCTATCAAATCTTTTTAGTCTTTTTATGCCCCACTTCTTATCCATAGAACTATGAACATATCATCTTCCATTTGATTCACTAGTCCTAAGACAAAATCGCGGCTTCAAGAATAAAAAAGTTGTTAGCTTATCTAATCTAATGTATGAAAATACAACACAAAAATTAATTTTTAAGAAATTACTTTACATACCTTTATAAATTGATCAAAGCAACGGTTGAAATCTGCCGCTGGTAAATCTGACCATTTCTCAAAGTGAATTGGAAATATGGAACAATCAGTTGCTAAAATTCCATAGAAACGTGCAATAATGCCTTTTCCTTCGCCAATAGGAGAATCCATATCATCAAAATCAACTATAATACGTTCTCCATTAGACAAATTTAAGACATCCCCTTTTTTCACTTTGAGCTTCTTGATATTCCCTTGTGAATCTACAAAAAAATTATTTAAAAAGTTTGTTGACTTCAACTCCAATAGAATGAAAAACAGAGGAAGGCTACGAAAAAATAGAGTCCTGCAAAAAAAGTTTTTGCCAGCCCCCTCCGATAGTAAAAAAAATGATGAAGAAAGAAGAAGAAGACGGGAGCAGAAGAAAGAAGCAAGCAAAAAGAAAATATCTATTGCATCTACTGTCCAGTACTGAAAACAGAGGAAGGTTACAAAAAACTGAGTCCTGCAACCCTCTGATAGTAAAAAAAAAAATGAAGAACAAAGAAGAAGAAGAAGAAGGGGGTGGAAGAAAGAAGCAAGCAAAAAGAAAGTACCTATTGCATCTACTATCCAGTACTGCATAGACTCACATCCACCACACTTTTTAGGTGGTTTCGTAGGTGATTTCGACTGTGATGTGGCCTGAATTGAAGAAATCGACTGCATTGTAATCTGAACTGATGGATTCAGCTGTGTTGTAGCCTGACCAAAAGGTGTAGGTTGTGGTGTTGGTTGAACAAATGATGGCAGCTGCTGTTGACAAAGATTCTGATTCAGTTTTTGATGAATAAATGATGTGTCATAAAAAATCTGAAGTTTTTGATTTATTTGTTGATGAAGATTCTGCTAGATCTTGTAAAGCAGATGTTGGGTGAAGTATATTTTGTAAGTTCTCATAACGCTTAGGCTTCGACATATTTGCAAGCAATAGAAATAGATGAAACACACATAGCTAGTTAGTTAACAAAAATCTCCAAGGTTAAAAATTTTGTTAAGCTCTGAATATTGAAATGAAATCTGAAACAAAAACTTGAAGAGGGACAACTTCTATTATATAAATAAACTACTACTGCAGAACTACAAAAAATTGAAAGAGAGAAATAAAAAACTACTACTGATTTGATATTGAACTAAAGAACTTCATTCCTATCCCGACATATGCTCCTCTATTGCAGTTGGGACATTTTCATAATCAGTATCAAAAAACTGTTCAAAATGTTGTTGTTCGTATGGCTCATTCTCATACATTTCTCCTTTATCAAGTTCTCCCATGTCAAATATATCTCTTGGATTTAAATGTACAGCCACGCTCTGTCCTTCAGTTTCATCATCAACATAGTAGACCATATTTGCTTGAGATGCTTCAATATAAGGATGATGTTCCTCACGATCACCTGTGTGAATCAATCTAGAAAAATTGACACAATTAAAATTCCAAGCATATCTTTTGAATCCTCTACCCTGTAGTGTCAGCCTATTGACATTTGAAGAGCACAACCTTGAAACGGCCATAATAATTAGTCTCAATTATATCTTCTACCTTACCATAATATGGTAAGGCTGCTTACCTCACATTTCTATCAGCATTCGATGCAATACAGGAAGTGTCAGAGGTAAGAAAAACTTCACTATTTTGAGTTTGCAATCCTTGTTCTCTAGATAAAGTCCGAAATTTGAATCCATTAATGTTATAAGCAGTGAACCTTCTTTCATCTGTCATTGGACCCCGTGCTAAAAACTTCATATCAGTAGATATCATATTTGCTATATCCAGATTCATGATCTAAATAAACAAAATTAGTTTCATCAAATATTCAAAATTCAAACAAGAAACTTAATTAAGCATAGATAAATATTCAGAAACTTAATTAATTCACTCACTCACTTTGGAAACCATTCAGGAAACTCCTTATTAACCCTCTTCTCTACTTCTGTTAGTGAAGTAGATTCAGGAAACTCCTTGAACTTCTTCTTATGTGACTCCTAAGTTCACTATAAAGAAGCTGATTGTATCAATTTTTATCACTTCACTCTCATATTTTTTTAAATCAATTTATATTTCTTACTCAATAAATGGCTTTACTGCTGCACAGTAAAGTAAAACATATCGATGAGCTTGTGTCTTCTCAAGTTAAGTCAAGGAGAAATTTGAGCCCCCGACGGGTTTACCTTATGGAGGAAACATTGATGATACTTCAGAAGCCTCGTTATGATTTGGTTCATCATTTACACATTTAGGCCTATTAACTCTTGACCCATGTCCTCAAAATAACGAGAATAAAGAGTCAAAACTTCTTCAACTATGTGACTTTCGGCTATGGAACCTTCTAATTGAGATTTATTCCCTACAAGGGACTTGAAATGACCTAACAATCTATAACCAAACCAAGAATATATAAGAATAAGCATTAGAGCTGCCTGCATTCTAAATATTTCATTTTTTGATGAATCAAAAGCTTCCACACCTTCACACCGTAACTCATTCAACTCCTTGATAAGAGGTTGTAGGTATACATCTATATTATTACCTGGAGTACGTGGACCTGGAATGATCATTGATAGAATCAAATTTAGTTGCTTCGTACACATCCAAGGTGGAAGATTATACGGAACCAAAACCACTGGCCAAATACTATATAAGTAGTACTCATTGTTCGAAAAGGATTGAGACCATCGCTAGCTAGGCCTAAATGAACATTTCGAGGATCAGAAGCAAATTCAGGAAAAGTAGTATCAAACCTCAACCATGCCTTACCATCTTTAGGATGCCTCATGATTCCATCTCTATTACTATCCTTTACATGCCATCTCATATTCTCTGCAATTTTAGAGCACATGAACAATCTTTGCAACTTTGGTGCTAGAGGAAAGTAACGTAAAACTTTTGCAGGTATCTATTATTGTTTTCTTTTTTAGCAGTCACGTGGTTATTGTTGCTCCTCTTGTTAGGCTTCCATCTGGAAAGGTGACAATGCTTGCATGTTTCCTCATTAATGTCATCTTCCCAATACAACCTGCAGTCATTTGGACAAGCATCTATTTTGATATAATCAAGAGAAAGCTTTTTGATGGTTTTCTTTGCCTTATAAACAGATTTAGGAATCCTTGCAAATTCAAATGCATCCCTCAATAGATCTAGCATCATACTCATTCCCTTATCACTTAGCCCACATGAACATTTTATGTGATATAACTTTAACAAAAACTCTAATTTCGAATATTTGGACCTTCATATAATTCCTCACTTCCATCTCTAAGCAACTCAAAAAAAATCTTTGTTGTTTAAAGAAGGTGCATCATTTAACATTTCTTCTTCAACTATATGTGATGGACCTACATCAATATCCCTCTGTATTGAGCCCTGAAATGCTTCATTAATCAATAATTCTGTAGGATTTTTGGAAGGCAGTGTATCTGGAATAACCTCTACATTTCTGAAACTTTGTAATACATCTGTTTCCCCATGCATAACCCAAGTCACATAATTTTGAGGAAATAGCTTGCTGATCAAATGATCATAAACTATATTTATAGTCTGCCACTTCTCAAATCCACATTTAGGACAACGACAATTTATTCTATCTTTTATAGCTCTATTCATAAATGCAAAATCCAGAAATTGTTGCAACCCAATCAGATATTTAGTTGTGGTTCTAGGCATTCCAATCCAAAATTTATCCATTTTAAAAATGAAACTGATAAATTCTGAATTGAATGTAGATCCCTGATAAAAATAGAAGTGTTATTGTAATGTAAGAAGTAAGAAAGAAAGACAATAGCTATATACAATGTTGTGGAAGGAAAAACTGTTGTAAATGTAAGAAAAAGTCAATAATTACAGATTAAGACAGATAGAAAGACAGTAATATATCTAAAACAAATATAGTAGGTACACTAATGTTAACAATCAAAAGGATCCCAAATTTAATTGGATTTGGAAACTCCTGTATTGCATCTAATGTTGTATTGCGCAATTCCGTAACCAACTCATATATGCAGAAATGAAGATGAGAATTGTTGCAATCTTTATGTATTCTGCTAACTTCTTTCTTGTGCCAGATTATGACTTTGTTGACTACTCTATAAGAAGTTCATTACATGCTTATGGTTATATGCTATGCTTAATGAGTAACCTGTAGCTTAATGAGTATCCTGTAGATTAATGAGTAACCTGTAGTGCAATGAGTAACCTGTAGCTTAATGAATAACTTGTAGCTTATGGTACCTCCCCAATAGAAATATTGACCTAACAATTTTCTTTATAGTTTGAATGTTTATTATATGATATGCTTAATGAGTAACTTGTAGTGCAAATTCTCAATCAAATGAATGCAAATGGCTTCTGGGAGGAATGTGTACAATGTGAGCCATGTGAATTAATGATTTAGCAATGTTGGGCCCTCATATTAAATTGTCCACACACCATATGTCCAACGTTGTTAAGTCTTACGTCAGTGGGATGAGAAAAAGACTCCTTATATGGACTTCCCTCCTTATACACTTTTTTTACCATAGTAATCAAAAATGAATGAAAATAGCCAACTATTACATGCTTTTGGATTAAAGGATGAAATGCAATATCCCTATTTTGGCCAAGTTAAGGGGCAATGAATCAACCAAATCCTAAACGCAAGATTGAAAATACAAACGACTATCAATACAAAGCATAAGCTAAATAGAAGCACATCCTATGAGGCTCCTCTTTTCTTTAACTACAATAGAAAGTTTGTATGTTGTGTCTACAATATGTCAAAATACTAGGTTTGTATGTGTCTACAACAGAAAGTTTGTATGTTCTGTAACTACAATACAAAGCAACAACCTATGATTCCCATTTAACTATGTTTAAAATTACTGATTCTAGGTCAAATATACAAGATAACCACCAAACAAAATCGCTTTTAATTTTTTAACACTAAATGGCTAAAAAAATTAGGGTTACAAAACCTCATTTCAAAACTGCTCTCAAAATTCTTCAATAAAACAACAATAAAAATAAATCTCAGCTAAATATATACAAAACAAATCACTATTACTAGAATAAGTGAGGGAAAAACATAAATAAGCACAAAAAATAAATTTAAAATTCACATGCAAGATCAAAGAAGATATAAACCTTCACAAATCTAATATTTTTTCGTAGTGTATGGAAAAGAACCTGAAATAGAGCAATGAAGGAGGAGATTGTTGCATTAGAACAAAATCAAACTTGGGCACTTGTGCCGAAACCAAAAGATGTGAAGCCTATATTTCTTTTGCAGTTGGTGTGATGAGTCTCTACATGCACAATCC
>JAABOM020061249.1:0-45686 GCA_011800125.2 Solanum clarkiae
CTTAGTCTAGCTTTTATGGAAGCTTTAACAATTTATGGACTGGTTGTAGCATTAACACTTTTATTTGCAAATCCTTTTGTTTTATCTTAGCTTAGAAATAGGAAAAATGTATTTATTTTTAATTTTATTGCCTCCGACTTGTCGTTTACTTTTTCAAATTCTATCAAGATTTTCCTCCTCCCATTCTTAAGTTTACAATGATAATGTTTAAATACTATCCAAACATTGTGAGCTTTTCCTCTAACCCTACAATTCTTTAATTTATAGATTCCAATTTAAGTTCGGATGTAAACAGGAAAAATTAATTATGATTTTTTTATAATTTTGGGTTCCCATTCCAGTATATTAAATATTAATAATACTGAATTGCTTAGTCAATTAGTATGAAATGATTTTATTTAGAATGTGCAATGCATTGACTTTTTTGGGTCATATCTATTTTTCGACCAAGTTAAAACAAATGTTGCATATATAAATCAATTGTTTTTGTGCCATATCTGTTTTGGGTAATATTTGTTTTTGGGTCAATAAACAGTTCATCATTGATCATGCGGTGAATGAATCTTGATTATCCTTCATGGTCATTAAGTACAAGATAGTGAAACATTATTGTGCATTTTTATCTCTTCATGTTGTAGACTATGATGAAATGGGTTTGAAAATAGCTCTATCTGTAATCATTCTTCTCCCTATAATAAATTGATCCAGTCGTTTCATTTGGATTAAGTTGGAGAAGATTTAATTTATTTCACTTCTGTTTCAGTTTTATGTACTTGGATTAGAATATAATTTAAAGCTACTAACTTGGTTTTCTTTTATTAAAATTAAAACATTAGCTATTAAATCATATTTTGATTTCTTCCATGATCGCGCACAGTGCGAGCAATATCTGTAGTATATATATAAAAAAGAATAAATAATTGTGTACATTATATTATTTACTACATTTTTTTTTGAAAAAAAACTAACCTAAACTTTTCAAGATAAAAAATGTACTTATAAAAGAACATGATAATTCATCAGTACACTGCCAATTAAGGAGAAAATTAAATATAATGAACAAAGTTTTGTCACTGATATTAAAAGTTAAAATTATGCTGGCATTGATACACGAAAACACTCTAACCAATAAGATAAAGGTGAACAATTACACTATTCAGAAAAAATGATAATGAAGGAAAGAAGATAACTAATTCAAAACTAAAATAAGAAGAAATAGAAGTAGAATAATTCTATGTTCCTCATAAAGTTTGATCCATAATGTTACTTAAATAAAATTGTATATTTAAAAAAAATATATATGAGGTAAAATTCTAATTAGTGTTAAGTATCATGATTTTTTACTATATCAAAGAGACTTTAATTGAGAGCAAAGTTATAATTATTATGATATCAATTAAATGATAATTATTTTAGAATAAAAGTTGTCTTTGACGATGATACTTGACGAGTGGCGATTGGTGATATTCTACTCCGATCATCTTTGTTTGGATTCTGATCTACTTCGATCTATCTTTTGATACTTCATTGGCGGCACAACTCGTTACTCATCTCCGATCTATACGGCAACTGGCGATATTCGAGTGCTATTCTCTAACAAGTTGATCCCGTACTAAATCCACCATCGATGTCAAACGCTTCCGACGAAATCGGTTCCTTCCCCTTCTCCGGTGACTGGCGATATTCTATTCCAATCATCTTTGTTTGGATTTCGATCTACTCCAATCTATCTTTAGATACTCATCGGCGACACAACTCGTTACTCATCTCCGATCTACTACGACCACCGATGATATTCAAATTCTATTCTCTGACCAGTTGATTCTGCACTAGATTCACCACCGGTGTCAGACGCTTCCGACGAAACAAGTTTCTTCCCCTTCTTCGACGAATCAGGGTCTCTAACAAACCGATCCGGCGAGCAACATACGATAATTTCTTGTTTTTTCTTTCATTCCGACAAATAGAAGAAGCCCTAGTTTTCTTCTTTCTTCCTTCTTTCTTTCTTTCTTTTTCGGTGACCATCAAGTTTGGTGAGTTCCGACAACGTATCTTCCGATCAGAATTGTTTGGAGAAAAATAGATTCCGGCGAGAAGCAGTTTTTCGACGACGTCTACAAAATCATTTTTTGACCAGACCAGCAGGTAACATCTTTCAATTTCTTGTTATTTCTTATTTTAATTAATTGTATCTTCTAATTGCTTCTATTTCTTGCCCTTTACATATTTGTGCTAGTTGCTTGCTTGTTGTGTTGACCTTTATATTATTTTATTATATTTTACGGCCTTACACATCATATTGGGTTGTCTACTCGTTTATTCATTGTGACTTGTATCAGATTGTTTGATTAGTTTTACCTTAAATTTTTCTGTTCTGTAGTGTGAAGTGTATAGGTTTCTCTAGATTCTATCTTTTTTATTGTTGTCGCTTAGTGAGTTATTAGTTTCTAGTTCAGTGGTGTCAGGATCTAATGGTGGACTAGGGTCATACCGTCGATTGGGGTCGAAGGTAAGAGGTACGGGTGGGTAAGATGGGCACGGGTTTATTTATGTTAAGGATAGGGTCATGGAATATAGGATCACTCACAGGGAAATCCATAGAGCTAGTGAAGAGTCTAAAGAGGAGACATATTAATATAGCGTGTTTTTAGGAGACCAGATGGGTAGGTAACAAAGATCGAGATGTAGATGGATTGAAGTTATGGTACGCGAGTGGTTTTAGGGATAGAAATAGTGTAGGTATCCTAGTAAACGAGGACCTTAGGAAATATGTGGTTGAGGTTAGGAAGTATAATAATAGGATGATGTCTATCAAACTTGTGGTAGGTAGGCATGTATTGAATGTAGGTAGTGCCTACGCGCCTTAAATAGGCCTGGATGAGGAAGTCAAAAAGCTCTTTTGGGAAGAGTTGGATGAGGTTGTGAGAGGCATACCAAAGACAAAAAAGTATCTTCATGGGGGTGACTTTAATGGGTATATCGGGGCAACCACTAGCAGGTTTGAAGATATCCATGGAAGCTTTGATTTTGGGGAGAGTAATGGAGGTGGGATATCTCTCTTAGATTTTGCCAAAGCCTTTGAGTTAGTTATTGCTAACTCATTTTTCCCGAAGAGGAAAAATCAGTTGATTACCTATCGTAGTACAGTAGCTAAGACTTAGATTGGTTACTTTCTTCTCCGAAAGGACGATAGAAGCCTTTGTAAGAATTACAAGGTTATTCTAGGTGAAAATATTTCCACTCAACATAGGCTTCTAGTGATGGATTTAGATATTAAGAGAGAAAAGAAGAAGAAGACTGTTAGTGCCCTATCGATGATTAGATGGGGATGCCTGACTCTTGCCCTTTCACGAGAGATGGAAGAAAAACTGAGTAGTTTAGAGGCTTCGATTAGTGGCGAAGATGTGAATTACATGTGGGACACTATTGTTGATTGCATTAGAAAAATAGCTACTGAGGTACTAGGGGTTTTGAGAGGGATCTTTGGTGGATATCAAGGTGATTGGTGGTGAAATGATGAAGTCCAAGACAAAGTGAAAGATAAGAAGATTTCTTATACGAGGTGGTTGGAGTGTAGGGATGAGGATGAAAAGCGAAGTTTTAAGTAGATCTATAAGTCGACAAAGACAAAAACGAAAATGGCGGTGACAAGTGGTAAGACAACAACTCTTGAGCGCCTAGATGTGGAGCTAAGTGACAAAGGCAGGGATAAGAGATTGTATAAGCTCGCTAAAGAGAGAGAAAGTAAAGCCCATGATTTGGACCAAGTGAAGTGCATCAAGGATGATGAGGGTGAGGTGTTTGTGGATGAGACTTCTATTAAGCAAAGGTGACAAGTTTACTTTCATAAACTCTTAAACGAAAAAGAAGATAGAGATATTGAACTGGATGAATTGTCACACTTTGAAAGTCATCAAGATTTTGTTATTGCAAGTGGTTTAGAGTTGAGGAGGTTAGGCGTGCTATTAGTAGATTAAGAGAGGGAGGGTTATCAGACCCGATGAGATCCCAGTAGATTTTTGGAAGAACATGATCAAGGAGGGCATAGAGTGGTTGACTTGGCTGTTCAATGCTATCATAAAGACTGAAAAGATGCCCGATGAATAGAGGAGGAGTATACCATTGTACAAAAATAAGGGCGATATTCAAAACTGTAACAATTAAAAGGGTATCAAGTTATTAAGCCACACTATGAAGGTCTAGGAGAGCGTGGTGGAGATGAGGGTGAGAAATGGAGTGTCTATTTTAGATAATTAGTTTGGATTCATGCCAAGGCAATCGACTACTGAAGCAATTCATCTTGTTTGGAGATTAGCAGAGAAATATAGGGAAAGAAAGAAGGACCTTCAGATGGTGTTCATTGATCTCGGGGAGGCCTATGACAAAGTTTTGAGGGATGTCCTAAGGAGGTTACTAGAGGTGAAAGGTATTCTAATGGTGTATATTAGGGTAATAAAAGACATGTGGAGCCAAAAGTCGGGTAAGAATAATGGGAGGTGACTCAGGGTATTTTTCTGTTGAGATGGCACTTCATTAAGGATTTGTGTTAAGCCCTTTTCTGTTTGCCTTAGTGATGGATGAGATGACACAATCTATTCAAGAGGAGGTTTTATGGTGTATGCTATTTGCAGACGACGTGGTATTGATTGATAAGACTCAGGCTAAAGTTAATGATAGATTGGAGGTTTGGAGACATGCTTGGTCAAACTGAGCAGGACCAAAACAGAATACTTGGAGTGCAAATTCGGATGAAACAGACACTAATTTGAAGCTTTCTACTCAACCTATTCCTAAGAGAGAAAACTTTAAATATCTTGGGTCCATTATCCAAAGTAGTGGAGATATCCACGATGATTTCACATACATATTGGGACAATATAGATGACATGGAGGCTTGCCTCTAGAGTATTGTGTGATAAGAAGGTACCACCTAAACTCAAAGATAAGTTTTATAGGATAGTAGTTAGACCGTTTTTGCTGTATGGGGTGGAGTATTGACTAATCAAAAACTCACATGTTCAAAAGATGTAGGCCGTGGGGAGGAGAATGTTGAGAGGGATGTGTGTACATACCAAAAGAGATAAAATTAGGAATGAGACCATTCAGGAGAAGCTAGAGGCGGCCCCTGTGGCTGACAAGATGAGAGAGGCGAGACTGTAATGGTTTGGATACGTACAGAGAAGGAGTACTGATGCTTCTGTTAGGAGGTGTAAGAGGTTAGATTTAGGTGTACAGGTAGACCGAAGAAGTATTGTGGGGAGGTGATCATATAAGATATGGTAAAACTTGATCTCACTGGGGATATGACCTTAAATAGGAAGGAATGGAGGTCATGAATTAGAGTAACATGCTAATAGGCTAGTAGGTTTAGGTTGATGTCTGGCCGTGCAGTATAGTAGGGTTATTGTCTAGCATTTACATACTATCATGTGCTTTTCATTATTAGTCGTTCTTTTTGTTTCCTTTTCTCTTTCTTGCCTTTTTTCTGTACCTAGTTTATTCTGCTTATGGATTTTTGAGATTAGGGTTCCTAGGAAACTACCTCTCTACTCTATGAGGTAGTGGTAAGGTCTACGTACATTCTACCCTCCCTAGACCTCACTTGTGAGATTTCACTGGGTATATTGTTGTTGTTATTTTAGGATAAAAGTTGGTTAAATTTTCATATCTATTTTTTAATTTCGTTTCCTAGAAGTAAAAATTAGTGAGAAAAAAATAACGTCATTAGATTGAAAGACCATCTTAGGACCTTTTAAAAAAGAGTTTAAGTTTTATGCACCGTCAGTTTATAAATTATTCTACACCATCAGGTAAAGTTGACCTATTATTGCTCGTTATCTATTCTTTCTTAGTTTTCTTTTTCTTTTTACTATTTTTAACTTTATTTTCTAAAATTTAAAGTAACTTCCATAAATTTGTCTAAGGTTTTGATTTTGGAGAGAGGAATGGAGGTGAGACGTCTCTATTGGACTTTGCTAAAGCCTTTGAGTTGGTTATTGCTAACTCATAGTATTCAAAGAGGGAAAATCACTTTGTCACCTTCCGTAGTACGATAGTTAAGACTAACATTGATTACTTACTCTTTCAGAAGGGTGACAGAAGCCTTTGTAAGAGTAGCATGGTTATTTTAAGTAAATATATATCCACTCAACATAGGCTTCTAGTGATGAACTTAGAGATTAAGAGGGGTAAGAGGAAGGAAATTTATGCCTAATTTAGGATTAGATGGGGAAGTCTGACTCCTACCCTTTCTCGGGAGATGGGGGAAAATTGAGTAGTTTAGGGGCTTGAAGTAATAGTGGAGATATGAATACCATGTGGAACACCACTGCTGGTTGCATTAGAAAATAACTACCGATGTATTAGGGGTTTCAAGAGGAACCTTTGATAGACATCAAGGTGAGTGGTGGTGGAATGGAGAAGTTGAAGGCAAAGTAAAAGCTAAAAAGATTTCATATACAAAATGGCTGGAGTGTAAGAATGAAGATGAATAATGAAGGTTTAAGAATATCTATAAGATGACAAAGATAGAAGCGAAGACAGTGGTGATGAGTGCTAAGACAAAAACATTAACGCTTGTATGTTAAACTAAGTGAAAAAGGTATGGACAAGAGATTGTACAGGCTCTGAAATAGAGAGAGAAAAAGCTCACGACTTGGGCCAAGTGAAGTGCATTAAGGATGAAGAGGGTAAGACATTGGTTGATGAGACTTCCATTAAGCTAAGGTAGTAACCTTAGTTTAATAAACTCTTAAACGAAAAAAAGGATAAAGATATTGAGTTGAGTGATTTGGTGTACTCTGATAGTCATCAAGATTTTAGTTATTAGGTTAGACATGCTATTAAGATAAACAGAGGGAGAGCGATCAAATTTGATGAGATTTCGGTAGATTTTTGGAAGAGCATGGTCAATGATGGTGTGGAGCAGTTGAATGGGTTGTTTAATGCTATTATGAAGACTGCTAAAATGTTGGATGAATTGAGAAGGAGGACAATAGTTCCCTTGTACAAAAAAAGAGTAATATTTAAAATTGTAACAATTATAAGGGTGCCAAATTTGTTAAGCTACAGTAGGAAGGTTTGGGAGAGAATGGTGGAAATGAGGGTGAGCAAAAGAGTGTTTGAGCAAAAGAGTGTCTATTTCAGAGAATCAATTTGAATTCATGTCGGGACAGTCGATTACTTAAGAAATCCATCTTGTTAAGAGATTAGTGGAGAAATATAGGGGAAAAAGAGGGACCTTCATATAGTGTTCATTGACCTTGAGAAGGCCTATGATAAAGTACCGAGCGATATCGTATGAAGGTGTTTAGAGGTAAAAAATTTTCCAATGATGTATATTAAGGAGATAAAGGACATATATTATAGATTTAAAACATGGATAAAATGGTAGGATGAAACTCAAAGTATTTTTCGATTGAGACGGGACTCCATCAATGACTGTATTGAGTGGCCTTTTTTTTTTTGCCTTAGTAATGGATGAGCTAACATGGTGTATTCAGAAAAAGGTTCCATGTATGTTGTTTGTGTCTTGCAGATGACATAATACTAATTGATAAAACTTGGGCTAAAGGTAATGATAGGTTGGAGGTTTGGAGACATACTTTGGAATCTAAAGGGTTCAAACTGAGAAGGACCAAAATAGAGTACTTGGAGTGCAAATTCAGTATTGCAAGGGATAAAACTGAAAGTGCAAGAGGAGGGGGGTATGAATTGAATTTTATTCCTTTTTTCTTATCTTAAGTCTCTATTCGGAGAGTCAACTAATATGCTAGATAGTCAACTAAATAAAACAGATATGTAAGCAAGCAGATAATTAAAATGCGTAAAAGAAAAGTCAACACCAAATGTTTTTTTACTGGTTTGGATTTAATATGAATCTTAGGTCTAGTCCCCTTAGGTTGCAAGGGATATCTCTTGAAGCCTTTTAATGGTGTGATGGTTACAAGAATTAGAATTTAAACACTAAACTGAGATTTTCTCTCTCTTTTTTTGTTTTTCTTTTTCTTTTGATACAATCCTCTCTTTCAGATTTTTTTCTTTTTCTCTCTCTTTTTCTTTCACAGTAACTAGTCCAAAGATTATAATGATTTTCTAGAGATGAAGAGCTTTTGAAGAATGGCTTGAAATGTAGTAGGCTTGTATGTCTTGAGATATCCTGGATGCCTCCTTTATATTGAAGAGATGGCATCCCAAGGGAGTTGATCCTTGTATTGAGGCTTTGATGGATCCTTTTTCCAAGAATAAGGGAAGACTTTTTAAGAAGGCAGCAAATCAGATCTTTCTTCCTTGATTAGCTCCTGATTTGGATTTGTAATTTTCTTCAATCTTGGATCTATTCTTGATATTGATCTTCTAATTAATTTGCTGATATCTTGGGTCTATTCTTGGTACTAATTCATTTGCTGATTCTTTGATCAATCTTGCTTGTTAATCATGGATTCTTTCTTGGCCGTGATCTCTGTCAAATCTATGATTGATTTGCTGAAGTATCAAAATTTATCTCCTTCCTTTTGTGCCAAGATTCTATCACCTTTGCCGTATCCCGCTTGTCTTTGTTCCTTATTGAGATATGTTTCCTTTTTGATTTATTTCCTATGATCAGTCATCATTAAAAAATAAAATTAGCACTAACAATCTCTCCCTTTTTGATGATGACAATAATAGTAAAGATGAAGTCAACTTCACTGAAGTTTGAGTCGACTAAGATGTCTCCCCCTGCTTGAGTGCATAGTAATCTATGGAGAGCTCCCCCTGAATTTTCGTATACTTGTAGTCGACTTATGTGCTTGTATATTCTCCCTTTTTAACATTAGGAAAAAGGAAACAGTAGAGAATAAACAAACAAAACAAAACATAGAATGCAACATAAGAGGACAACACAGGTTACTTCATCAATAAGACAAGCAAAAAACAACTAAGATGGTTATCGATGAGTGCGAAGAAAGTAGGCCAGGGTGTTGACGGTCGTAGTCTTCAAGTTTTCGAAGAGATTAGTTAGGGAAGTAGTAAGGGCATCAGTGTTGGTCTAAATCTTCTTAGCAACTTTGACAACTTCTTTGATAACTTGATCAAGTTTCATACGAATCTTAGCAACATCTACTCTAGTCTCCTTAGTAATGGCCCGAACTTTCTCAATAGAGTCAGCAACAGTGTCAATTTTATAGTGATTGGAAAGAAGAAGGTCCTATAGTGCTTCAATCTTACATCAATTCTAGAGACCTTGGAGAGCAGTTCTTCGAGGATCTTGGAGTCCTGAGAAGAATAGGGTACAGGATTAGGTGGAGAGGGAGCAGGAGAGTCAAGTGGTGCAGTCGCAGACGCATCAGATTTAAGAATCCAGAAATTATTGGACAAAACGTAACCCATGCTCCCCAAAGCCCTAGAGTTATAGCATTGTTTCACAGAAACAGAAGGGACATTATCAAAACAAACCAGATTGGCTTCTAGAATTCTAGAGATAATCATTCCATAGGGTAAACTATGGGGATCAATAGTAGAGTCAATCATGTAGTTAAGGATGTAAAAGGAGAGTTTGAACCATTTTTTTTGAAAGAAGACAGCAAGTAAACAAAGTGTCGTGAACAGACAGAGTGGAGAAGGAACCAGCCCTAGGAAGAAGAGTAGTCGCTACAATGTAAGCAAGGACTCTTTCCTCAAAAGAAATATCGTTAGGTCCTAGATTGGAGGGACAGGGTCTAGAAGGGTTGGAAGACAGTGCCCTTTTGGCCTCTTCAAAGGAGACTTCGAAATCAGAGGGCCATGAATTTTTGAAAGAATTAGAGAATCCAGAACATGAGATTCCAAAAATATCATCAAAGATGTCGGGGTCAAGGAAAATATTCTTACCTAAGATAAGAGATTCCACTTCACTAGGATTTGGGAAACGTAGATTTGCATAGAAGAGACGAACCAAGTGGTCATAGACCACTTTTGGAGATGATAAGAAGATCTTAGCCCTTCTTTGATACTCAAATAACTCTTTAATGAGGAAATGAATAGAGAGAACAAGATCTAGGTCAACAATGCGCCCATGCACCACTATCTTGGATTTAAGAGATTGAAACAGAGTCTCATTAGAGGAGTACCAAAAGTCGACCTTAAGATCTAGAGATTTATCAATGTCAAGACGACACTTCTTCTTGGAGTCACCAGACTGAAGTAGGGGTGCAGAACGTTTGACAGTGGTGGAAGAAGGAGACGTGGAGGAGGGAGGGGATGACGGGGAGGAGGAATGTTCAGAGTCAATAAGAACAGTAGAGTGGCAATGCCCTTTCCATTGAAACGAGAGATTTTTCGTGGAGGCATGATGACAATGGAGAAGAAGACAAAGAGAAGTGAAAGGGGAGAGAAAAAATAAAAGAGGGGGAAGAGGAAGAGAAAAAGAAGGCATGAAAAGAATAATGGAAAGGGCATTGCCATAAGAAAGAATAATGGAGGGAAAAACGAAAGACAATGACATAAGAAAGGAAAAGTCAGCAGGCAGCCGTTAAACAGGAGAGAGGAAGAGTTAAGTAATAAATAAGGGGATCCATGCGTATAAGCATTAAAAGGAAAATAATAACTACTGCAGTCAAGAAATTAATGCTAGTAATAATTACCATAAAATGCAAAATTAAAACAGGTAAAGATTACTAAAATTAATTCGATTTTGAAATAATACGAAGGGCTTTTCTGAGCTTGCAAAATCTCTCTTCAAGAAGAGGTTTTATAAAAATGTCAGCTAATTGATCTTTAGAATTAACCAAAATAATTTCAACATTGCCATTTAAAACACGATCTCTAATAAATGATTCTTGGTATCAATATGCTTTGCTCTAGAATGATGCTCAAGATTTTTAGTCAAACGGGTAGTACTAGAATTGTCATAAAGTAATTGAGCAGGTTTAACAAAAATATTATAATTACTTAACTATTGAATTATTCATAAACCGAGTATATCATACTCCAATGGCAACATACTCAGCTTCGGTGGTAGAGATAGATCACAGTTTTGTTTCTTGCTATTCAAAGATATTAAAGAGTTTCCAAGGAATTGGCAAGACCCACTTGTGCTTTTGTGATCTACTTTATTACCTACATAATCTGCATCTGAGAACCATGAAGATTAAGTGCATACGATCTTTCATACCATAGTCCAAAAGAAGTTGTTCCAACCAAATAACGAATTATTCTTTTAACAGCAGTTAAATGAGACTCTTTAGGAGAAGATTGGAATCTAGCACACTTACATGCACTGAACATAATGTCAGGGCAATTGGCAGTGAGGTAAAGTAAAGACCCAATCATACCTCAGTACTTGGATTCATCAACACTCTTACCATTAGGATCAAGATCCAGATTGCAGTAGGGACTCGTGGGAGCTCCAAAGGATTTAGCATTTTTCATGCCAAATTTTTTCACAAGTTCCAATGCATACTTACTTTGACAGATGAAAATTCCTTGATCAGTTTAAAAAATTTGAAGACCCAGAAAGAAGGTTAACTCACCTATCATGCTTATTTTGAATTTGCTTTGCATAAGGTTGGCAAAGTCCTTGCTGCAGGGGCAAAAGTTTCATCATAGTCAACTCCTTCTTGTTGAGAGTAACCTTGAGCTACTAGTCTAGCTTTATTTCTAGTCACCTCTCCAGCCTCGTTTAGCTTATTTCTAAATACCCATTTTGTCCCAATGATAGTGACATTTTTAGGTTTAGGAACCAGAGTCCAGACTTGATTCTTTTCAAATTGATCTTGGTCTTCTTTAATTGCATTTACCCAATCACTATCCTTAGAGCTTCTTCAACCTTTTTTTGGTTCAAGTTAAGATATAAGAGCGATGTTGGCATTTCTTTTGTTCGATGCCCTTGTTCTCATTCTATTATTAACGTCTCCAATGATAAACTTTCTAGGGTAGTCGGGCTCACTTCTCTATTAATTGGGAACAGTTTCTACTACTAGTTGACTTTCTTCAATAGTAGTTTACTGATCCTTTTCTGAAACTGCTCTTGGAGTTACTGTATTACTGTTAGTAGCATCTTCATCATCTAAACTGCATCTTTTCTCAGAAATAGGATTAGATTCATCAAAAATAACATGCATGGATTCTTTAACAGTAGAGGTACATTTGTAAAAAATCGATAAGCTCTACTAGAGTTAGAGTAACCAAGAAAGATACCTTCATCACTGCGAGAGTTGAATTTGCCTAGATTATCTTTACCATAATTGTGAACAAAACATTTGCAGCCAAATGGATGAAAATAGCTGGTATTTGGTTTCTTCTCATTCCATAGTTCGTATGGAGTCTTCTTGAGAATGGGTCAAATTTAGACACCTATTAAGAATATGACAAGTCGTACTTACTGCTTTAGTCCAGAAATGGTGAGGAAGAGGGTGTTCACACATCATGGTTCTAGCCATGTCTTGAAGAGTTTTGTTCTTTCTCTCAGCTACTTCATTTTGTTAAGGAGAGCGAGGAACAGAGAAATTGTGTGAGTACCCTTCTTCATTATAGAAGTTTTCAAAGGAGCTGCTTTAGAATTCTCCTCCATGATCATTCTGATAGAAGTGATATAGTAACCCTTTTCTCTCTTCACATTCTTACAAAAAAAAACTCAAAATATTTTAAGGCATCATCCTTGTTAGCTAAAAACATAACCTACAATAACAAAAAATATACCTTTTACCACCAATACTTGCCGTTCTAGTTGGACCAAAAAGATTTATGTGAAGAAGTTGAAGTGGTTTTGTAGTAGAGATATTGTCTTTTGACTGAAAAAAGTTCTTTGTTTGCTTACCTATTTGATAAGCATCACAGATGTGATCCTTTGTGTAGTCCAACTTTGAGAGTCCAATAGCCAGTTCCAGTCTAGTAAGCTTTTCAATTAATCTCATGCTTGCATGATCAAACTTTTTATGCCACATCCAAGGATCTTCAAAGATGGATGCCAGACAAATGTGGTTTGTTAATCCTTTGACTGAGTCCAATATGTAAACATTTTTGTCCCTGCTTCCTGGAAGAATTGCCTTTCCTGATACATCCTCAATGATGGACCAGTTTTCTTAAATCTTACTTCCAAGTCAGCATCATATAGTTGACTAATATTTAACATATTGTACCTTAAATCTTTCACAAAATACACATTAGTAATTTCTTAAGTTTCATTGAAAGATATAGTACCAATAACAATGACAGTTTAAGTTGAATTATCACCAAAATAAATTTTTCCACCATTAAATTCAGCAATAGATTTGAATAGATATTTGTTGCTAGTCATATGATTTGAACATGCGCTGTCAAGATACCAATTGCCTTTTGATTTCATGCGGTGTTCCTGCAAAACAAGATTACTTATTTTTAGATACCCAATGTGTTTTGGGTCCTTTTTGGTTAGGGTTGTTTTTGACTCTCCAAACCATTTTGTTGGTTTAGAGAGACGAAATTTGCACCTGCAATAAGAGTGACCAGATTTACCACAATAGTAGCAAGAGATTTTACTTGTTTCATCAGATCTAGACAGACTAGAGGACTTTGAGAATAAGTCGACTGGTTTGAGCCAGTTGAGTTGATTTTATTAGGACTGGAAAGCTTTTGAGCATTTTTTAAAAGAATTTTTAATTCAAAAATTTCTTCAACAAAAATATCTCTTTTAACAGAACAAACTTCGAGTTGAATTTCCAATGCTTTTTTCTTATCCTGAATTATTCAAAGATTTTCAAAAGATCTTTTTAAATATGTGATGGCCTGATCTAGTATAACTCTTAAATCATTGTAATCTCTACAAAAGTCTGGTTTTACCTTAATGGGTTCTCTAATAGCCATGAAACACACTTTTCCAGAGTCATCTTCATCATATTCAGATGTGTCCTCATCACTCCAGCTGCTAAGGGCTTTGTTTCTTTCATATCCTTGAGGGTATCTTTTCTTAGCTTCTGGACAGTCACTCGCAATGTGTCCAAATTTGCCGCAATCATAACTAATTTATTTATTTCTAGAATTGTTTGTCTTACGTCTTCTTTGATTTCTATTGCGTCGAAAAGTTTTCATGATAAATCTTGTGATTAGTGCGATTTCATCCTCTTTGAATTCATGTTCATCGTCTTGATTATCATCAGTTGCTTTAAAAGTCACAGATTTCTTCTTTTCATCTTCTTTCCCTTATTTGTTTAGATGAATTTTCTCAAAATCAATGAGATCTCCTTGAACCTCATCATATGTTAGGTTCTTTAGATCCACGCTTTCAAATGCAATAACTTTAGTATGCCATTGAGGAGGTAGACTTCTCAGAACTCTCCTTATGTGCTCTATGAGAGCATATTCCTTTCCTGTAGCTTTGAGTTCTCCAATAATCTTGCTTAGTTGTGTAAACATACTCTCAACAGATTCTCTTCCAGTTTGTCCCACATTTCTTTCTAGTTTCGCATCTGAAAATTTTCTCATATTCTTCACCATTGGTTGCATTGTACAAAACTTTCTTAGCCTTTGAATTTATCTTGATGATCTCCATCTGTTCATCTGTGTAGTTTTCCAGACTGGAGATGACAGTAGTATGACTTTCTTCAGTGGTTGAAGAATTTTCATTTGCAGGTTTAGTAGCAGGGATGGGAATATCATCAAGTTTGATGACCCTACGAACCTTAATATCATAGGACTTGATGATGGTCTCCATTTTCCAGTGAGAGAAATGCTTTTCATTGAAATATAAAGGTCTGGTTTGAGAAGTTCCCTTTTGAAATAATACTCCAATGGATTGATTTTGATTTGCCATGATCTTTTTCTCACCTGTAGTTAGACAGAAAAATAAGTGAGACCAGGGTCTGGTACCTATTGAAAGTGCAAGAGGGGGAGGGGTGAATTGAATTTTCTTCCCTTTTTCTTAACTTAAGTCTGCATTCATAGAGTCAACTAATATGCTAGATAGTCGACTAAATAAAACAGATATGTAAGTAAATAGAAAATTGAAGTACGTAAAAGAAAAGTCAACATCAGATGTTTTTATACTAGTTCGAATTTAATGTGAATCTTAGGTACAGTACCTTGGGTTGCAAGGGATCTCTCTTCAAGCCTTTTAATAGTGTGATGGTTACAAGAATTAAAATTTAAATACTAAACTCAGATTTTCTCTTTTTTTTTTTTTTTTTTTCTTTTTCTTTTGATATAGTCATCTCTTTCAATTTTTTCTTCTTTTTCTCTCTCTTTTTCTTTTGCAGTAACTAGTCTAAAGATTACAATGATGTTCTAAAGATGAAAGGTTTTGAAAAATGGATTGAAATGCAGTATGCTTGTATGTCTTGAGATATCCTGGAAGCCTCATTTATATAGAAGAAATGGCATCCCAATAGAGTTGATCCATGGATTGAGGCTTTGATGGATCCTCTTTTTAAGAATAAGGGAAGACTTTTTAGGAAGGCGACAAATCAAATCTTTCTTCCTTGATTAGCTCCTAATTCGTATTTGAAATTGTCTTCAATGTTGGATCTATTCTTGATACTGATCTTCTAATTGATTTGCTGATATCTTGGGTCTATTCCTGATACTGATTGATTTGCTGATTCTTTGATTAATCTTGCTTGTTGATCATGAATTCTTTCTTGGCAGTGATCTCTGTCAAATCTGTGATTGATTTGCTGAAGTATCAACAATTTATCTCCTTCCTTGTTTTGCCGAGATTCTATCATCTTTGCCACATCCCGCGTGTCTTTGTTCCTTATTGAGATATGTTTCTTTTTTGATTTATTTCATGTGATTAGTTATCATTCAAAATAAAATTAGCACTAAGAGAAACAACCATTAAAGTGAGGCTTATCACCCAACCTATTCCCATGATAGAAAAATTTTAAGTATCTTAGGTCCATTATCTAAAGTGGTGGTGATATCAATGATGATGTCACATATCATTAGGGAAACATGGACGAAATGAAGACTTTCTTCTAGAGTATAGTGTGATTAAGAGATACCACCTAAACTTAAAGATAAGTTCTACAGATTGGTGGTTAGGTCGTCTTTACTATATGGGATAGAGTGCTAGCCAATCAAAAACTTAGATATTGAGAAGATGTAGGTCGCGGATATGAGGATATTGAGATAGTTGTATGGACATGCTAGGAGGGATAAAGTTAGAAATAAATCATATGGGAGAAGTAGGATTGTCTCTATGGTAGATAAAATAAGAAAAGTGAGACTATGCTGGTTTGGGTATGTGTAGAGAAGAAGTGCTAACGCTCCTATTAGGAGGTGTGAAAGTGTAAAAGATTGGATTTAGAGGTTACATGGAGGGATAGAGGTAGATCAAAAAAGTTTTGAGAGAGTTGATTAGACAGGATATGACACAACTTCATATCACCGAGGACATAACCTTAGATAAAAAGAAATAGAAGTAGCATATTATGGTAGAATGTTAGATGATTAGTAGGGATAGGATGATGTCGAGCCTTGTGATATAGTGGGTTAGTAGAGGTAGCTATATTTTTATATATTATGTTTTTAGTCTCGATCATTTATTTTATTACTTTTTTATTATCTTTATAAATTTTCATTTGCTATCCACTCTAGTCTTTATTTAATATTTAGTATTTTCTGATGTTTGGAATGGTACTTTTGGTATGAGGGTCTTTAAAAAATAACCTCTCTATTTCTATAAGATAATGGTAAGGTCTGCATACATTTTACCCTCCCCAGACCCTGCTTCTGGGATTTTACTGGGTATGTTGTTGTTTGTTGTAATTTATTTAATTTAAAATAAATGACTTATCTTCTAAAATTAAGAAAAATATTTTCAAAACTTTTTTACAACCTCACACCTCAACTCTTCACCCTAATTCAAGTTTTGAATATTGATTTTCAATACTAATTTTGAATTCAACTCCCAATTCTCAATTTGTGATTTGACTCCCGACCTTGCCCATTATTTGAGTTCCAACTTGAGTTCGAATTGAATTTCAGTTTAGATGGTTAGTCCTAAATTAGGATTAAAGATCGAGTCCTGAATACAGTATCAGGATGATATTTTGAGTCAAATGTTGGAGAGAGATTTTCGGTCAAGAGTCAAGGTCGGATTGTAGGTTAAGTGTTTGGTTAGATCCTGGATCGATTGTAATAGTCGAGTCACGGATCAAATGTTTGGGTTACATCTTGGTTTGAAAGGCAATGCCTATATCAAAAATTTAGGTTAGGCTCAAGTCAAATTTGAGATCGGATCTCAAAGTTGAGTACCGTGTCATATGTTAAAATTGGGCCCGAATTCAAAGTCAATACCAACTCAACTTTTGGATCCTAGGTCGGGTCGGCTTCCATTTTGGGTGTCGAGATCTAGATCCTCGAAATTGGATCCCATATTAGTCACTATGATCGAGTGTCGATTCCCAGGTTGTATCGGGTCCATGTTGAAACCAGATAATATAATTGGGAGAAGAAGAAGCAACTGTGCAAGAACTGACAATTTAATTCCTTATGTATTACCCTAATAGAGGATTCTTACGCAAATTCAGGTAACGATAAAAAGTAAAAATCGAAAGGGACAAGGGAAGCATATATCATAAGAATGAACCTCATGAATACCATGCATCCACTATGGTTATGATTTCATCAAATTTACAACTCATAAAACTTGGATTACAATCCACAAGCTTCAAATTTTCTTGCTCACCACAAATGTAAATAACATAGAATCTAAACTATTAACTATATTGCACATTATTTCACCTTATTGATTGGTACCCAACACCCAATACATAGAGCTGCAGCATCCCATTACAATGCAATTATACACGAACCTACCTGATCTCTTTTTTCCAAGAAAGTTCTATTGTGGAGGCCTTTCACCTGGTACCCAAGAATTCACCTCAATATACCCTTCGCTCTTGGGCCCTCCAACTACAACCAAACTATCACCACATACCCGAAAAGGCAGACTCCACAAATCCAAGGATGTTGCTTGTTCAGGCAACCATCCAGTGATAACCCATGCTTTGCATTCCTTGTCATTCTTATGACTTCCATGGCTATTATCAACAACATGTAATTGGTTATTTACAAATGCCACCAATGAAGGTGATTGGGAAGCAGGAGAGATGTCACTCCTAGCTACTTTAGGTCGCATAGGGGACATGCTCAAGATTTTAGTCAATGTTCTTGTTTCTAGATCATACTCCTTTGCATATGTCAACAACTTTGATTCGGGTCCTCCAATGCCTCCTATAATATAGAACTTACCATCCATAAAGATGCAAGTCCACATCTTATGTGGCTGATTCGTTCTAGATAAAGTCCTCCACATGCCGTCCTCTAAATTGTACATTTTAGGTTAGCTGAGGATTTTACCTAGTGAATCACAACCGTCAGCCAGAATGGTATCTCTCCATATCTGGCAGAACCAAACAGAAATCTTGGCTCATTCATCTGTATCCCAGATGACCAAGTATTAGTCAGTACGCTATACCAATAAATAACCAGTGCTAACACATCCTTTCCAAAAATGAGAAGCTTCATAACAACTACCAAAGATTCCTTGTCGGGGAACAGGAAGCATTTATTTGTATTCATTGTCGACCAACGCATCCAACTGCGCCTAGTAGGGTAAAACACTTGCCATTAGGTGGGCTGGCAATGCTCAATTACACCCAATGCTCAATGACACCATTTTTGCCTCAACCTATAAAGTTCACTGCTCCTAACTAATGATCGAAATTCATTGTTCAAAGATGCTATGATGCCATAATCTGACCTAGATCATAGAATAAAAGAGTTGATAGAGTTATCACAATCAATGCCTACAATAATCAAAATTATTTTTATCAGAATTAGTTTTATCAAAATCCCTACATTCTGATAAATACAAATGTAGGGATTTTGAGCAGTGAACTTTATAGGTTGAGGCAAAAAATGGTGTCATTGAGTATTGGGTATATTTCCCATGCCAGCCCCCCAATGAGAAGTATTTGATCCTACTAGGCCCATGCTGGATGCATCTGCCGACCATGAATCCAAATGAATGTTTCGTATTCTCTGGCAAGGAATCTCTGGCAGTTGTTACGAAGCTTCTCATTTTTTGAAAGGATGTGTTTGCGGCAGGTTATTTATCGGTATAGCTTACCAACTAATACTTGGTCATCTGGGATGCAGATGAATGAGCCAAGATTTTTGTTTGGCTTTGCCGGCCATAGAGAGATTGTCATTGTGGGTGGTGAATGTGATTCACAAGGCAAAATCCTCAGCTCTGCTAAAATGTACAATTCTGAGGAAGGCATGTGGAGGACTTTATCTAGCATGAATAGGCCACGTAAGATGTGCTCTGGTGTCTTCATAGATGGCAAGTTCTTTATTATAGGAGGAATTGGAGGTCTAGAATCAAAGTTGTTGACATGTGTAGAGGAGTATAATCTGGTAATAGTAACATGGATTGAAATCCCGAACATGTCCCCCGTGCGACCTAACGCAGCTAGGAGTGACATCTCTCCTGCTTCCCAAGCACGTCCATTAGTGGCAGTTGTAAATAACTAATTGTATAATGCTAATTATGATGCCATGAAGATTATGATGCCATGGAGGTCAGTAAGTACGACAAGGAAAGCAAAGCACGGGTTATCATTGGACAGTTGCCTAAACGAGCAATATCCTAGCATGGGTAGGGTCTGGCTTTTTAGGCATGTGGTGATAGTTTGATGGTAGTTGGAGGGCCTAGGGGCGAAGGATATATTGAGGTGAATTCGTGGATACTAGGTGAAGGGCCTCCACAATGGAACTTGCTTGGCAGAAAAAGATTAGGTAGCTTCGTGTATAACTGCTATGTGATGGGATGTTGAAGCTCCATGTGTTGGTTGTTGGGTACAGATAAAAAAAGTATAATAGCAAGCAATATAGTTAATAATTAAACATTATGTCATTTACATTTGTAGTGAGCAAGAAAATTTAAAGTTTGTGGAATGTAATCCAGGTTTATGTGTTGTAAAGTTGATAAAATCATAGCCCTGATCGATGTGTGGTATTCATGAGGTTCATTATTATGATATATGCTTTTATATTTTTGAGTTATGCATCCCTTGTTGCTTTTGATTTTCCTTTTTCTCGTTACCTGAATTAGCACAAGAAACCTCCCTTAGTGTAATACATAAGGAGTTATTACCAGTTCTTAAACAATTGCTTCTTTTGCTAGTCAAATTGAGGTTAGGCATGAGTCAAATCTGAGTCGAATCTCAAAGTTGAGTCCCATGTCATATGTCAACATTGGGCCCTAACTCAAAGTTGATACCAACTTATATTTTGGATCCAAGGTCAGGTTAGATTCCATTTTAGGGGTCGAGTTCTGGATTGTAAGAATTAGATTCCATTGATGTTATTGAGATCGAGTGTTAATTCCTAGGTTGGATTGGGTCCATGATGAAACTAGGTAATATAATTGAGAGAAGAAGAAGTAATTGTGCAAGAATTGGTAATATAGTTCCTTATATATTACCCTAAGGGAGGACTCTTGAGCAAATTCAGGTAACGAGAAAACAGAAAAATCAAAAGCGATAAGGGATGTATAACTCGGAAACATAAAAACATATCTCATAAAAGTTAATCTTATGAATAGCATGCATCAACAAAGGCTACAATTTCATCAATTTTACAACTCATAAACCTGGATCACAATCCACAAACTTTAAATTTTCTTGATCACCGCAAATGTAAAAAACATAATGTTTAAACTACTAACCATATTTCTCGTTATTTCACCTTGTTGATTGGCACCTAACACCAACACATGTAGTTTTAGCATTCTATCACAGTGGAGTTATACACAAAGTTACTTGATCTCTTTCTGCCAAGCAAGTTTCATTATGGAGGCCCTTCACATGGTACCCATGAATTTACCTCAATATACCCTTCGCCCCTAGGCCCTCCAACTATAATCAAACTATCAGCACATGCCCAAAAAGCCAGACCCTACCCATGCTAGGATGTTGCTCGTTTACGTAATCGTCCAATGGTAACTTATGCTTTTCTTTCCTTGTCGTACTTCTTAACCTCCATGGCATCATAATCAGCAACATACAATTAGTTATTTATAACTGCCACCAATGGAGGTGCTTGGGAAGCGGGAGGGATGTCATTCCTAGCTGCGTTAGGTCACATAGGGGTCATGTTCGGGATTTTAGCGCATGTTCCTGTTGCTAGAACATACCCCTCTGCATATGTCAACAACTTTGATTTGGGTCCTCTAATGCCTCCTATATCATAGAACTTACCATCCATGAAGACGTCAGAGCACATCTTACGTGCATGCTAGATAAAGTCCTCCATGTGCCTTCCTCTGAATTACATTTCAGCTGATCTGAGGATTTTACCTCGTGAATCACAACCGCCAGCCCGAATGGAAATCTCTCACGACTAGAAGAAATAAACAGAAATATTAGCTCATTCATCTACATCCCAGATAACCAAGTATTAGTTAGTAAGTTATACTGGTAAATAACCTTCGCCGACACATGCTTTCCAAAAACAAGAAGCTCCATAACAACTGCCAAAGATTCCTTATTAGAGAACATGAAGCATTCATTTGGATTCATGGCCAGCAGATGCATCCAATTGCACCTAGTTGGGCCAAACGCTTCCCAATGGGGGCATTAGCATGAGAAATACACCCAATGCTCAGTGACATCATTTTTTTGCCTCCACCTATAAAGTTCAGCGCTCCTAACTAATGACCGAAATTCACTGTTCAAAGATGCTACGACATCATAATTTGACCTAGATCATAGAATGAGAGAGCTGATAGAGTTATCATGACCAATTCCTACCATAATCATAATTAGTTTTATCAGAATTATTTTTATCAAAATCCATACATTCTGATAAATACAAATATAGGGATTTTGAATAGTGAATTTTATAGGTTGAGGCAAAATAATAGTGTCATTGAGCATTGGGTGTATTTCTCATGCCAATCCCCCCAATGGGAAGTATTTGACCCTACTAGGCGTAGTTGGATGTATTTGCGAACCATGAATCCAAATAAATGCTTCATGTTCTTTGACAATGAATCTTTAGCAGTTGTTATGGAGCTTCTCATTTTTGGAAAGGATGCGTTGGCGCATGTTATTTATTGGTATAACTTACCATCTATTACTTGGTAATCAAGGTTCCAGATGAATAAGCTAAGGTATTTGTTTTGTTTTGCCAACCATGGAGAGATTGCCATTGTGGCTGGCAGTTGTGATTCACAAGGTAAAACCCTCAGCTCAGCTGGAATGTACAATTCAAAGAAAGGCACGTGGAGGACTTTATCTAGCATGAATATGCCACGTAAGATTTGCTCTGGCGTCTTCATGGATGGTCAATTCTATGTTACAGGAGGCATTGGAGGACCAAAATCAAAGTTGTTGGCATGTGCAGAGGAGTATGATCTGGCAATAGGAACATGGGATGAAATCTCGAACATGTCCCTATATAACCTAACACAGCTAAGAGTGACATTCCTTCTACTTCCCACGTACGTCTGTTGGTGGCAATTATAAATAACTAATTGTATGCTGCTGATTATGATGCCATGGAGGTCACGAAGTATGACAAGGAAAGCAAAGCATGGGTTACCATTGGACGGTTGCCTAAACAAGTAGCATCTTAGCATGGGTAGGGTCTGACTTTTTAGGCATGAGGTGATAATTTTATTGTAGTTGGAGGGCCCAAGGACAAAGGGTATATTTAGGTGAATTCATGGGTACCGGATGAAGAGCCTCTACAATGGAACTTGCTTGGCAGAAAGAGATGAGGTAGCTTCGTGTATAACTATGCTGTGATGGGATGTTAAAGCTCCATATGTTGGGTGTTAGGTTCCAATCAAAAAGATATAATAACGAGTATTATAGTTAATAGTTTAAACGTTATGTCATTTACATTTGCAGTGAGCAAGAAAATTTAAAGCTTGTAAATTGTAATCTAGGTTTTATTTGTTGTAAAGTTGATGAAATCATAACCCTTGTCGATGCGTGGTTATCATGACCCAAGCCTAGGGACTAGACTTGATATGGCGAATGGGGAACCCAAAGGAACCTCAAACAAGTCTCTTAGCATATCGATTAGATATCCTTGATTGCGGAAGCAAAATAATAATGACAAGAGATATAAATAAGGGAAACGGGACTAACGGAAGTCTTTGATAGTCATACAATATTTCAAGAGTCAAGTTCATAATATAATTACATCTTAATATTCAACAACTCTAACATGGAATGGAGCGGGGGCCAAGACATTTTCCGGGCTCACCCTCATAGTATCAAGTGTTTAACATAAAGAAATAGCAAATGGCAAGAGTAACATGGATAGTGTCCTCAAAATTGAAGACTCACCAAAGCTTAACTTCAAAACACCAAACTAGCCACGTGGATGATGATCAAAAGGTGCTCCAGTCCCTATATGGTAATATCATGTACGTATAGAGTAGGCGTTAGTACGTTTGAATGTACTAAGTATGTGGGATGTAATGCAATGAGAGTCATATGTCATAATAACAAGATGCTTAATCATAATCAAGGAACATAAACTCAATATAGAATATATACTCGAACTTTACACAACATGCATGAGAAGGGCCAAATAGTCACCACGTATGTGGTCATGACCCCAATGCCTTAGTTCAAAAAAGAGAAATAAGGAATTAATAACACCGCTCCGCAATGGGTCCTCGTCGCGTAGCCATCGCAGACCCACATTATTTTGCGAAAAGTGGGCGAAAATTATTTTTTGTTGTGGGTCTTTTAAAATATGGGTTATACCCACTTTCCACTCAAATCTGCCCCCGATCAAGAATATGAAGTTGGATTTTTGATATCACGTACAAATTTTGAGATATATAAAAATTACGATTATAGGCATTTTCGAGGCACATTTTTGGGGCGTTTCCGTGGTATTCATGAGGTTCATTCTTATCACATATGTTTTTATGTTTCTGTGTTATGCTTCCCTTGTGGCTTTCAATTTTTCATTTTTCTTGTACCTTAATTTGAGCCAAGAATCCTCCCTTAGGGTAATAAATAAGGAATTATATTACCAGTTCTTGCACAATTGCTTCTTTTGCTAGTCAAATTGAGGTTAGGCTTGAGTTAAATTTGAGGTTGGATCTCAAAGTTGAGACCAGTGTCATATGTCAAAATTGAGCCCTAATTCAAAGTCTATACCAACTCAAATTTTGGATCCTAGGTCGGTTTAGATTCCATTTTGGTGTCAAGTTCTGGATTATCAGAATTGGATCCCATATTAGTCATTGAGATCGAGTGTCAGTTCCCAGGTTAGATTGGGTCCATGTTGAAACTGGGTTGTAGATAAGTTATTGAGACTAGGTATTGGTGTCGGAATCAAGATATTTTGAATATTGGACTCTAGATCAAGTGTCGAGGTTAGATTCCAAATTAATCATTGAGGTCAAATACTAATTCAAATATTAGATCCTAGATAGAAAATTAAAGCCATGTATTGAATAGATCATCAAAGTCATCCTCATTTATTAATTAGAAAAACAACACGACCATAATCTTCACAGTTGATATACACCACATGTATGGGAAAAGAAAATAAATATAGTAGCAAAAAGAGAAATCTCCTTATCTTTCTATTTAAGTATTGGTTTGACGATCGACCTCGTTTTATGTGGTGATTAGTTATGACTTTGAATTCTTTTAAATTTGAACAAAAGATGAATGATATATTATTTTCTTTATCTCAAAATATTAGAAAAATGTCTATGGTAATAGTCAGTAAAATGAAAAATGGTACAAAGATTATTTTTATTCGGGAAGCAACACATCAAGAAATTACAATAATTGTGACTTATTAAAAAATAATATTATCTCTAACATTAATTATTATTTCTTTCGATCTTGTTTGTAGAATATGCCTCTTACATGCTGGATTAAGGTACCACTCTTATTATTTTGAGCTTTTTCTCCAACACTGTGATGATGATTTGTGATTTTCACTCTTTAACTTGATTAACGTTACTATATAGTAGTAAAATTTTCATCTTTGTTAGCTTCATTTTGTTGGTTTTAAAATTTTGGTAGTTAAACTATTGGATTATCAGTTGTTGGTTAAATGTCTAATGACATTGTGTTTTGTGGTTCTCTGAAGATAAAATTTATATATTTTGAGATTTTTCTCGAATAACTCACATGATGAAGTAGCAAGATAAAAAAAAAAATGAAAAAAGGGAAAGAATTCAATTTTCTGCTTCAAAAATGATATCAAGTCTATTTCTAACCTGCTTATATTAGAGGCCTTGTAAGCCTCTATAACTGGGGATTATTTGACCTTATTCTCCATTTATCATTTGTGTTTCGTCAAATAAGCAAGTCACCCATATTATTAATAAACTTCAATTCTTTTTATTTTAAATTTCCTTACTTCTGCAATCTTTCTTTCTTTTCGTCGCAGTATGAATATTAGGTACAGGTCAAGTAGAAATTTAATATTGATAGAGTAGAGTAAATAAGTATTTTTTTGTCATATTTTTCCAGCCATGTTTCATACTTCCATCAGGATATTTTATGTTTAGCTTGTTCGGTGCATACTTACTTACTTCACTTGCCCTTGTTTATAAGTAGTGGTTCTTCATTCTTTAGAGAGTTGCACAAGAGCTATGAAATTATATTCAGTTCAAATCTTAATTCTACAGAATGGGTATATCCAATCTTTAGTTAGATTTAAAAAATTTACGATGTTATCCTTATCTTTTAGTACCCGTAGGCTGCTAGTCAGCAGTTCTTCACTATCCTTGTATAGGCTTACTCTTTCGCTAGTAATTCATAAGCACCAAATATAACTTTTCAAATTAATTAAGAGAAATACATACTAATTAATGTGAATTACATTCACAGGTGTTGATAACATTATTTGTTTTGACACATCAGATGATGGCTCAACAGCAACCATAAGGAGGCCGGCACCAACATCATCACTGGTATGGATTATGTATACTCTCTTCGATTTTTTTTAGCAGTGTTTGTTATCGTTGCATGCTTTATGTATTTCAATTATTGTTGTCCTCATTATTTAGATAGAGTGGATGCTCCTGTTCAGATGCAGAATGCTCCTGCAGAAATAGAGATGTAGGATACTCTTATATGAGTATTTGTAGAAACTCATCTTATGTGTGTAATTTAGGTATTTTTCGTTTTATGTATTGTCATTTTTAATTTTTGAATATTTTGCGTTGGATTTGTATTAGAAAGTTGTAATTTGAATTTTTTAGGTGTACAATTCTTTTCCCGCTCAATTAATTATCTTCTTATATACTCGATCACAAATGATCCAATCTAAGAATTCTCACTGAATGATCATTTTAAAGATCAATGCTTTTTATCTTCAATTTATAAAGTTTGTCAAATATAGGTATGTGTAAAAACTACCCCTCCTCATTTTTTTCTTTGTAAGTGCGGTAGAAAACTAAAGACTCATTGTCGTTTGTGGTTGATTTAGACTTGGGATGTAGAATCCCTTTGAAGAACAATATTGTTGAATTTTGTTGGGCTTAATTATTGAAGATGTCAAAGTGGGTCTATTGGATTTTTTAAGATTAGGATTCAATCTAACTATTGAGAGTTACTGTCATTTATTTTAGAAGGTTGAATATTAAATCCCAAATCACTTGGAGTGGATTTAGGCAAAGTTTGAAGCAACAATGTGTTCCTAAAATTTCTGAGTAAGTCTTGTGATTTGTCCAAATCTATGAATAATTATTTCTAGAGGTGTGACCCAATATGTATAAAAATCCTAGTGATCCGCAAAGACTTATGGCAAGTCAAGTGTTTTCGTCCATTCACGAAGACGTCTTGGTGATCTAATAGCTAGGGGTATGAATGGGATGGTCCGGTCAGTTATTTTTTAAACATTATACCATTTCAACTATTTGAGTTTTTATAATGTATAATCAAAATTAAATTTTTTAAAACCATCCCAATCATATCGATTTCTCTTTGGTATCAGTAAGGTTTGGTTAATTTTTGATTTTTTTATTTTTAAAAATTCACTTCAAAATACACTATTATTAAAATATTTTTTGCACAGATATATTTTTAAAGAAATACTTTAATTCACCCAATTATTTGATCTAAAACTTCTTGGCATGTTATTTGATCCAAGAATGTAAAATCGTCTTGCCATATTATTTGATCTAAAACTTTATATAGGAATATTTGCATAGATTATATCATGTTATTTGATGGAGTTTATGTTATGATATCTTTTAATTTGAAGACTACTTAATTAAAAGCTAATTAGAGGGCAAGGACCTAAAATAGTTCAATCACCTAGAGGCTAAGGACCTAGGTTATATTTATATTTGAAAATTTTATAAAATATATTTATATATTAATTGTAACATGCTAATGTAGAAAATATATTTACATACATGTAAGGTTATTCGGTTAGGTTCAAAATATTTTTGGGTTCTTTTATAAATTGAAAAGATGATCCCAATTATTCGGGATGGTTATAGACTTAAATAAAAGTCTACGATTTTATTTAAAAAATGATAAAATTTGGTTCGGTATTATTTGGTTTGGTCGATTTAGTCGGTTTTCATATTCTTTTGACACCACTACTAATAGCTAAGTTTTGACCAACATACTACTTTTTCGAGAATTATTTAAGAAGGGTCAAAAATACCCTTTAATTTTTATTTATTAGTTGACTTTACTTTTATCATTAATATCAAGTTTTCTGTACCCCTATTGTCTATAAACTTATCAGTTGCATCCCCCAGACTAATGATTTTCCACAAATCGGTCTCAAATTTTCATTTTCGGCTTGAATAACCTATTTAAAACAAATTTCTCAATTAAATTTAACCCATAATCCATTTAATTTGGTCTTAGACACCAAATGCATAAAGAAAAAAACAACAAGAGTAAAATCACAAAATAGATTCAGACTAACCCATTTCAATTCCTAATCGAACAGAGAAATTTTTTGTAACACTCGATAAAATTATCAAAATACCCCTAGAGGAGAGATGTGCATATAAAGCATCTTCCAATGCTCCGATGGCAAATTCGAGGTTGAATATATGATCAACATGAAAAATTGAGTGGAAAAATGATCTTTGTTACTTTTTAGAGCAACCGGATTGAAAGATAATTTTTCGATGCGAAAAAAATCAAATAGTAAGGGAGTGCGACAGAGGTGAGATGCGCCCCTGTCGTGGATAAGAACTTACTTTTTTATAAAAAATTCGATGGGATTGAAAAATCGATCCGAAAGTAATTTATAAAATTGTACACATAAAACACATTTGACAAATGCGCGTTATGTGTATTTTCATAGAAAAATAATTTTTCAACGTGTTTTAAGTTTTTAGTCAAAATAATAACTGGAGTGCAACAAGTCCGCGTCGTGGACTTGCCCCATTACGACACTTGATGTTTATTTTTAAATAGCAAGGATATTCTAGTCTTTTCCTCATCCATCCTAGACTAAAACCATGTCGTTTTGAGGTCATTTTCAACCCTACATCAATTACTAAGCGTGAATTTTCAATCATTTACTCTATTCATCTTAAGAACTAGGGCTAAGGAGAAAAGAGGAGACTAGCAGCGTTCAAGATGATTGAGGCCAATTTCTTGCAAATTCGATTGTTTATCTCCCTACTAGGTATGTAAGGCTACTCATAGCATTGAATTGAGTTCATCCACGCGCCCCACATGTTGATTCTTTAAAATTGAGTTTGAGAGAAGTTTTACCCTAAATTCTTGAATTAAGTTTCTAAATTTTCTACTGTCCTAATGAGTTTCCTGTACAGAATAATATCTTAATGATGTTCTTGAAGTTGACTAATTGTTTGAATGGATGTTCATGTTTTCATTCACATAAACCCTAATTGATTATTATATTTTTCTTTTTCTTATGCATTTTTTGAATTGGATTTTATGGTTATTTTTGTATATTGAACAAGGATGATTTTTGAGCATATTTTATTGAGTCTGCATTGAAAACGAGTTTTGAGCAAAAATACTGATTTGAGAAAGAGTCTTGGTAATATATAAAGATTTTTGAAGCACATGTTTTCAAAAAAAAAAAAGCACTTGGTGTTTTGATGAAATTGAATATTTATTTAAATGATATTTTGAGTAAATATTTGATGATGATGTAAATAAATTTTCAAAATATATTTATTGATGGAAGATGATGATGATGATGTTTGAGATGAATTTTAAAGAGGATGTTTTGGGGAGTAATTTTGAGCACCGAATTGGATTGAGTACAAGTGGCTCAACCCCATAACTTCGTTGCCCGAATAGGATAGTTGTGTAGCACGTTCTAGCAACTCTTGTCCCAAAAAGATGGATGGGGCTGATGAATCATGATTCATGATGTAGATGTTGACGTCCTTACCTTGGCAAGTAATAGATGGGCAAGCAACAACATTGTCTTTGTTGTGCACTATCAAAGAGCGTGGTCGAATGTCTGTCAGTTAGAGAAACTCCCTAATTTGCATAACATATTTGACTGAGTTGCATACTAGAGTATATTTTGAAGAGAATTATTTTATTACAGAATTTGAACGATTTGGTGTGAGTTGCATACTATTGAGTTATTCAAAGCATGACTTTATTCTTACACTTGTATGTTTTACTGAGTTGAGCCTCTTGAGTTGAGTTTCTTGCTTTGAGCATTTTTATCATGTCCTTTCCAATCCAACTATTTTACATACCAGTATATTTCATGTACTGACGCCCACTTAAGTCTGCATTATTTTATGATCCAGAGGTATGGATTAGAGGACTACTGCAGACGCGCCGTTGAGGTTCAGGTCCGTGGTTCCAGAGATGATGAGACCTCCTTACCTTCAAAGGAGCCCTTTCTCTTTCACTAAGCATTTTATATTATCTTCCTTGAGTTGGGTAACCATGGTCTGTCATGGTACCATCCAGATGTTAGAGGTAGACACTTCATAGATGTTAAGTAGACGATGTTGGGCATTGTTCCTTTTCCAACTTTTGTCGATTGAAAATTATTTTTATATAAAGACTTGGTTATTCCATTATATTCCAGTCTTTTCTTTGAGTATTAATCTTCCATTGTTGAGTATGATGTGATAATGAGCCCAAGTGATTCGCTCGAGGACTAGCAATAGTCTTTGAGTGTCGGCCACGTCAAGGGTACCCTCTCGGGGCGTAACATTTTTACCATCAATGAGCTTCTTAAGAAGCCATGTTGGAAGCAAAAACATAGGGAAAAAAGATGTTCCAGCCCTATGTTCATGTGCACAAATAAGAACAATGTTATTGTTAAAATAATCCAAAAACCTTTTTCTCCAAAACTCATTTGTATAGATGTGTTCCTCATTCTTCAAATCCACCACACATGAAGGCAAAAATGGCAGCACGAGGCGGTCAAGTTCCACCAGAAAGCAAGAAGAAGAAAGAAACTAAAAATGATTATGCTACTACAGAAAATCATCTTAATACACAAATTCAAATCTGTTTCAGTTGTGAAAAAATGAATGTGTTATTTTTTATTTGGATATTTGGGAAAAAATTTGAAACTCAAGCTCAATAATGATAAGGGAGAAATTGATTCTTCTTTGTTCTGGATAGGCTTAACAAGATTGAGAAAATTTCACAAAAAACAAACAAGTCCCGAAATTTTTATTGCTTCATAATTCTTACCATATTACATTTCTTTTTTTTTCAGAGTATGTAAAGGAAAATCTTAAGTATGAATTGCTTGTGCATTTAAATTAATGTTCACATTTAAAAATTTCTCACCTCATAAGAGTTAATCTTTCTTATTCCAATAAATTATTTTCTATGAATTAAGACCTTATTTTTTAAAAAAAATTAAGTAGATAAATAATCACTCAATATTAATTAGGGTGTAGCAAAATATCAATTAGTCAATCAAAGACGAGATGGCCTGGATACTATTGATATGATAGTAAATTAATATGTATAGGACTTTAAAGTTAGTTTTATGCACTTACTTGTCCCATCAATAACATACTTCATAGAGAAGGGATAAAAAAAATACCACTAAACTAATTAAAATAGAGAAGAAATACCCCTCTATTACATTTTGGCTAAAAAAATACCCCTCTGTTAAATTTTTGGTTCAAGAATATCCCTCCTTTCAATAGAAACGAAAAAGGGCCAAAAATACCCATTAACTATTAGAAACAGAGCAAAAAGTCCCTTCGTTTGTTTTGACTAAAAAATACCCCTTCATTAAAATTTTAAAATTATTATTTAAAATATCGCTCTTCCATTAGAAATCCAACCGCAACTATCACGGCCCGATCTTTCAGGCCATGATGATGTCTGTTAGATCTCACCTGCAAGCAAGCATACTCAATACTCATTGTATCTATCCTACTAGCTAAGCATAATGATAGAAACCAACATAATTCTCAACCAAAACCATCTCTCCATGTTATCTTTCTTTGCTTGTGTTTTTAACCCTGTATTCATCTCTCGTTAATGTGATAATTGAATTTTAAAATTTTGATGCAGATTTTTATGTGATGTTTGCACTTTAAATGTTTGTTCAAGTTTTTTTCTTAAAAATATAGGAAAAAATTTAATATCATTTGCAAAATTTTTACAAATTATGAATTCTGATGCAAATATTTTTCTCTCCAAGATTAACTAGTTGAAGCATGGAAGAACTGCTTCTTGTAATTTTAATTTGAGGTGAAAATTTATTTTATTAATTATGATGATTTTGTTGAGAGGATATGAAATAATTAGATCCGATTTATGTTGTAAAAAGAATATTAACAAAGTTTGTTTGAGTAGAATTAGAATTCTGATTTTAGTTTTTTTTTTCCCCTAAATTTTAATTATATAATGTCACGATCCGACCTTACAGGTCATAATGACGCCTACCCTACCTCCGATGGCCAAGCCTAACCTTATTCTGGAATAACTAGTAATGGACATAAAAGACTAGTTTAGCCAACATCAACACAAGAACAAGATGGCACTGGGTATACAAAAGCATAATAACATCGAACATCCCCTACCAGGACTTGGAAGTCACCTGTACAGATCTACTATAGACATGATATAACACAGTAATCATAATACATCTCCATACTCATATATAAAATCCAAAATTTTATACAAGACAAGTCTCGAGTCACAAAAGATAGCCACAAATACAGAAGGATACAGGAAGGATCCACGAACATCCAATGCTCACCACTAGTCTCCAAATATAGATACCACATGAAGAATCATCGTTGTTGGCTCGTGCTAGGACCAGCACCACGAAGTTGATGCAAAATTATAGGTAAAGTGATACCAAGGATAAGGTACCCAGTAGGTGTCATGTCACAACCCAAGCCTAGGGCCTATAAGTGACACGACGAACAAAAAGTCCGGAGACAACTGAAACAAGCATCTTAGCATATCATGTACATATCCTTGGTTACGGAAGGAAAATAAAACAACAACAAGAATCAAATATTAAAAAGAGAAAGCGGGACTAATGGAAGTCTTTCATAATCATAGAAACGTAATGAGAGTCAAGCTCATAAGTATATACATAGTATCCGACACAACACCTTTACTAGAGAATGGAGCGGGGGCCGAGAGACTTCCCGGGCTCACCCTCATAATAATAAGTACCCATCATAAAGAATAAGTCTCAATATAGCATGAGTAAAAGTAGATATTGTTCTCGAAGTTGAGGACTCACCAAAGCTTTCTTCAAAGAATCGAACTAGCCACGTGGAGGAAGAGGATTGATAAGAGCTCCGATCCCTACATGGTGATATCATGTATGCATAAAGTATGTGTTAGTACTTGAAATGTACTAAATATGCGGGATGCAATACAATGAATACATAAGCCATAATATTCAAAATGCATGCATATAGTTGATGGATATAATCTCAATATGACACACTTAATCAAAGGTTGGATGTAAACATGCTTGAGGATAATCATACTTGCATATCTTGCTCAGCACAATAGAGTGACATGATTAACTCATCCAAATACCTTGTACTAGAGGGTGGGAAGTATAGCATGAGTCATGAACTCTTCTAGTAGGTAACAAATAATACATGGTATTAAGTTGTACATGAGGTTAAGACTTACAACATGGTTCATGACCCTTTACGTAGACATTAGGTAATGTCATAATAAGTCGTACATGAGGATAATGTATACAACATGGTTCATGACCTCTTTATGTAGACATTTGCCTTGTACTAGAGGGTGAGGGTACAACATGATTCATGACCCCTTCTAGTAGGCTTCATAATTCACAAGAACATAAAACTTAGCATAAGAGCTCAATAGTTCACTTGTAGATCATAAAGATGTATCATGATTTCAATACATGTTTGGGAGCCCATAATTATCTCGAAACACTTTACTTGTAAAAATCATACAATAGCTCATCAAGGACTTGAGAATACTTGTCATGTAATTCTATCAAACACATGGTGGGCTCATGATACTTATTCAAAATCATGCAACTTAATAGTAAAACAAGAAGAGTAAACTCGATTCAAATCAACCCACCAATATTATAGTAAAACCCTCATTTAGGTATCTTGAAATTCATCTCAAAATTCACAATAGTTCATAGTTTTCATAGTTCACATCATGCATAACTTCAATAGATATAAATCAACTATACTATGAAATTAAAATAGATATTCATGCATAATCAATCAATACTTGATAAACCCCAACATAATTTATGTTCATAATTCATAATAAGAGATACCCATAAGTAATACAACATGAAGTTATGCAATTTTCATAAAAGAGAAGGTTGGGCTCCATGGGTGAAATGATCCATGGATGAAGACCCACATACCTTAAACTTGGATTTTCTTGAAATTGACTTGAGCAAGACTTGAGACTTGACTTGGGTCCTTGAAATCCAAAGTGAGCTCTTGAAATTGTTTAGATTGAATGGAGAGTTTGATAGTGTATGGAGAGGGTTTTCTTAAGAGTTTGAAGGTGAAAATGGATATTCACATTTAAGTGGGTATTGGGTCATTACCCAAATGCCCCTGGACATAACAATAAACTGAGAAAAAACTTACATTGGTCCGCATCCCTGGCATGATAGGACCAAATGCATAGGGACCAATACACTAGTGCACGCCCCAGTCATGTCGTGACCTGAGCACGCACAACCATTGGAAATTGAAAAATTAGCGAAAATTATTTTTTGCTATGGGTCTTCTAACATTCGGTTTACATCTATTTCCCACTCAATTTTGCACCCTGATCGAGAATATAAAGTCGAATTTCAAAAATCACATACAGATTTTGAGATATATGAAAATTATTATGGGGCATTCCGAAGCACATGATGAGTGTTTCAATCTCCCCCTTGAGAATATTCATCCCCGAATGTCAAAGAAACATGCGTAAGAGGAGTAATTATGAAGCTTTCAGACTGACATGAATGCAACAGTTGCACTTGAACAATATTTTCACAAAGTCCCGACACGGATGTCAAAAATCACCATAAACGTGTTACCATGAACATGAATGTATGCAAAAATGACATGAGGGCTGAAACTTAAGACTTGCAATCATAGATATGATATAATTTACTACCTTCGGCTTGAGTAGAGTGGAAGAGGTATGGATATTGATTTCTCATGTCCGCCTCGACATTCTATGTGGCACTCTCAACTTGCTGATTCCTCTAAAAGACCTTGACGGATGCTACATCTTTGTTTCACAACCTTTTCACTTGATTATCCAATATCTCCACTGGGACCTCCTCATAGGTCAAATTATCTTCCACAACACCCATAACATCTAAGGACACTATAGTACTTGGGTCACCAACACATTTCCTCAACATAGACACATGAAAAAGCAGATGAACCATATTCATATCCATAGGCAACTCCAATTCATAGGCAACCTTACCAAATCTTCTCAAAATTCTATAAGGCCCCACAAATCTTTGACTCGATTTTCTTTTCTTGCCAAACAGGATCACTCCCTTCATAGGTGAGACCTTCAAGTAAACCCAATCATCAACATTAAATGCAAAATCTCTTCTTCTCATATTAAAATAAGACTATTGCCTGCTTTGAGCTGTCTTCGATATCTCCCTTATCAACCTCACCTTCTCCAAAGGTTCCATAACAAAATCCGGACCTAACAAAGCCATCTTCCCCACTCAAACTACCCAACCAGGGATCTACATTACCTACTATATAGAGCTTCAAAGGGAGTCATGTCGATACTAAAGTGGTAGCTATTGTTATAAGCAAACTCAATAAGTGGAAAGTGTTCATCCCAACTACCCTTGAACTCCAAAACATAATCTCTAAGCATATCCTCAAGAGTTCAAATAGTCCTTTCGGCTTGGACATCCGTTTGAGGATGAAAACTCATGCTAAGCTTGACCTCAGTACCAAGACCTCTTTAGAAGGATCTCCAAAAATGAGAAGCGAATTGAGCATCATGATCCAAAATGATAGACAAGGCACCCCATGGAATCTAACTAACTCATGAATGTACAACTTGGGCATAATCTTTGACACCATAAATCTTTTTAACCGGTAGAAAGTGAGCCGACTTTTTTATTCTATCCACAATAATCAAATAGAATCAAAGTGTTTCCTAGTCTTAGACAAACCAATCACAAAATTCATGTTAATCTCTTCCCACTTCCAAGTAGTAATTTCTATGTCTTGGGCTAGGTTATTCGGCCTTTGATGTTTGGCTTTCACTTGTTGGCAATTGTAACAACCGGCTACAAACTTGGCAATATCCCTTTTTATACCACCCCACCAATATACCTCCCTCAAGTATCTATACATTTTTGTGGAACTAGGATGAATAGAATATGATGAATTATGGGCCTCTTTCAAAATCAATTCCCTCAAGTCATCAACATTAGGCACACACAACCTACTTTGCCACCTAAGGACACTATAGCCCCCTTGGGAGAAAACCTCCACCTTACCATCCTTCACCAAAGCCTTCAACTCTAGCAAGGCTAGGCCAAGGTCTTGTTTTGATTTGACTTCCTCAATCAAAGAAGATTTGGAGTCATCAATAACCACTACACCACAATCTCCAACTCCATTCAACCTAACCCCCAACCTAGCCAACTGATGAACTTCTCTATCCACCTCCTTGTTACCAACATCAATATGACCTAGACTACCAATGGACACTCTACTTAGAGCATCGACTACAATATTAGCTTTATCTGAATGATAGTGCACACTCATATCAATCCTTAAGGAGTTCTAACCACCTTCTTTGTCTCAAGTTAAAATCTTTTTATGGGAACACATATTGGAGACTCTTGTGGTCAGTAAACACTATCTATGAACCCTATATAAATAATGACGCCAAATTTTTAAAGCGAATGCCATAGCCACCAATTCAAGATCATAGGGGGCTTAATTTCGCTCATGTACCTTAAGTTGGCTAGAGGCATATGTTATAACCTTGTCATTTTGCATCAAAACACACCCCAAACCAATCCTTGAGGCATCATAATAAACCACAAACTCTTCTGAACCTTCCGATAAAGCTAAGATAGGAGCGGAGATAAGCTTGTCTTTCAAATTTCGAAAACTCTTTTCACATTCATCGGTCCAAACAAATTTTGCCTTCTTTTGGGTCAACATTGTCATAAGGGAAGCAATAGAAGAGAAACCATTCACAAACCTCCAGTAGTAACCCATTAAATCCAAGAAACTCCTAATATCCGTCGGAGTCAAAGGTCTAGGCCAATTCCTTATCACCTCCGTCTTCTTAGGATCCACCTTAATTCCATCACCCAACACCACATGCCCTAGGAATGCAACCTCTTTCAACCAATATTCACACTTTTCATAATTAGCAAACAACTTCTCATCCTTCAAAATTTGCAACATCACTCTCAAGTGATTCACATATTCTTCCTCACCACGGGAATAAGTCAAGATATCATAAATAAAGACCACCACAAGTATATCAAGGTAGGGTTTAAAGACTCTATTCATGAGATCCATAAATATTTTCGGTGCATTAGTCAACCCAAAGGGCATTACCATAAATTCAAAGTGCCCATACCTAGTTTGAAAGGCCATCTTGGGAATATCACACTCCCTCACCCTCACTTGGTGGTATTCGGACCGAAGATCAATCTTAGAAAAAAGACTAGCCCCTTGTAGTTGATCAAAAAGGTCATCTATCGTTGATAGAGAATACTTGTTCTTTATAGTGACTCTATTGAGTTGTCATTTATCAATGCACATTCTAAGAGAACTATCCTTTTTCTTTACAAACAACACCAATGCAACCCAAGGTGACTTGTTAGGCATTATGAAAACCTTATCCAACAAATCCCTCAATTGATCCTTCAACTCTACCGGGGCCATGCAGTAAGAGGGAATGAAAATGGGTTGTACATCGGGAAGGAGGTCTATACCAAAGTCTATTTTTCTTTCGAGAAGAACACTGTGAAGCTTATCGAGAAAGACATCATGAAACTCATTGATCATCGGAATCGACTTAATAGGGAGGACTTTAGACTCAACATCCCTAACCATTACAAGATGGTAAATGCAACCCTTATAAATCAATTTTTGGGCTTTAAGAAAAGAAATGAATCTACCCTTGACCACCACATTACAACTTTCCTACTCAAGGACGGGTTCATTAGGGAATTGAAATCTATCTTTATGGATCCTATAATCAATGGAAGTATGATATGCATGAAACTAATCCATTCCAAGAATAATACTAAAATCCACCATGTCAAGTTCAACAAAATCACAAGGCAAGACTTTATGCAATATAGATATGGTACAATCTCTATAGACCCTTTTAGTAATAATGGACTCACCAACGGGAGTAGACATTTCATAAGATTCACACAACAATTCGGGACACACATGAAGCTTATTGGAAACAAAAGGAGTAATGAATGAAAGAGAGATAGCTGAATCTATCAATGCATATACATCATAATCAAAAACCTTTACCATATCGGTAACAACATCGGGTACCTCATTCACTCTTTGCCTTCCTTGGAGTGCATAAAACCGGTTGTGACGTGGAACACCCCCTTGTTGGCCACCTTGAGCCCTTTGATCAACATGACCACCTTGCCCTTGAGGATGACCATCCTTGCCCTTCTTTTGAACATAAGGGCAATCAACAAGCTTATGGACTACTCTCCCACACCCATAATACGCATTTGAATCCTTCAAGCATTTACTATTATGATTCCTCCTACACTTTTGGAACCTAGGATTAGTCACCCCACTATTGACACCTTGAAACCTTAGGATAGGCACCCCCTCATTAGCAAATCTCTTATTAGGAGCACTAGAGGATCCTAGCCTTGAAATTTATGACCTTGTTGAAACCGTACACCCTTAGAACCTTGAAAGCCACCCTCAAACTGAGCCATCTTGGACTTCCTGCTTCTTTTCTTCCTAAGTTTCCCCCCTCAAGTTGTTCGACATATGTTATGAGTCGAGACAAGTCCATATCACTCACTAGCATGGTGGTACGACACTCTTCATTCACCAAGTAGGACACCCCCGACATAAACATGTTCATCCTTCATCTAGGATCGATAACCAAATGAGGAGTATATATGGAGAGCATGTTGAATTTGAGGTAATACTCCCTCACACGCATGGAACCTTGGCTAAGGTTCATGAATTCCATCATTTTAGCCTCTGTCAACTCAATATGGAAGAACCAATTGAGGAAGGCGGCCTTGAACTCTTCCCAAGGAATAACATCATGATTTTCCATCTCCAACTTCCATCGAGCAAACCAAACTTGAGCCTCACCTTTAAGTTAATAGCCGCTAGTTCTACTTTCTCTTCTAAATTCACCCCTATAATAGTTAGCACCTTATATATCTTATCAGTAAATTCTTGGAGATCTTCCTCCGCTTTGGACCCATAAAACTCCAGAGGGTTCATCCTTGTGAAGTCCCTTACCCTTGAGGCCGGGGTAGGAGCATGAGGAGCTTGGGCCCTTTGATTCAATTGGTTGGTCATAACATGGGACAACATAGTGATAGCATTCCAGAACTCAACTTAGGTAGCCCCTCCATTTTGAGGAGCTTGAGGAGCGGGATGAGCCAGTTTCTCCTTCGGGTATATGGGCCCTCCTTTGTCTCCCTCTTGATAGTGGCATGATCTAGAAGAGCAAAAGAGCTTTTGTTAGAGGAGGAAGCCTTATCTTTACATCTAAAGCACGATATAGATCATGAATAAGTGAAACATTTCCTAAAACGCTTCATAGTCTCATATTCATAGTTGTGGTGCACTTCACAACCATGAATAAGACTTTAATTGACACATTGTGTTAGATTTCCTAGGACCATTAATAATATAGTACTCTAATACCATGCTTGCCACGATCCAAGCCTAGGGCCTAGACATGACACAATGAATATAAGGTCTGGAGACAACCCAAACAAGTTGTCATGACCCAAGCCTAGGGCCTGGACGTACCACGACGAATGGCGAACCCAAAGATACCCCAAACAAGCCTCTTACATATCATTACTCATCCTTGGTCGCGGAAGTAATTAAACAACATCAAAAAATTAGAAATAAGTGTAAAGGGGCTAAGGGGAATCACTTCATAACATAAACATCAAGAATAAGAGAGTCAAGGCTCATAGTATAATTACATAATTTCTCTAACAACACCTCTAAACATAGAATGAACGAGAGCCAAGACAACTTTTCGAGCTCACCCTTTTAGTATCAAAGTTCAACATAAAAGATAAAAAAAGTAGAAGTGTAAAGCTAATGTCCCCAAACTTGAGGACTCACCAATGACTATTCTTCAAGATGACCAACCAGCCACGAGGAGTATGATCCAAAAAAGCTCTGGTTCCTATATGGTAACATCATGTCGGCATAGAGTATACGTTCGTACATTTGAATGTACTAAGTATGTAGGATGCAATACAACAAGAGATAGGCAACATAGTCAGAATGCATAAGCATAAGCAAGAGATAGTATAATATCAATATGTCATGCATGATCAATGCTTAAAGTAAAACATACTTAGCCATTATCGAGAAATGTAAACTCAATGTGGAGTATAAGTATGCTCAACCCTTACATAAACATGCTTGAGAATGGCCAAGTAGTTACCCACTCACCTTACGGTATAGCCCTTTTCGGAGAGTGTTGCTGATACCCCTACTTTACAATATAGTCCTTTGGGTAGGTAGTATGAGATGCCTCTTACCTTACGATACAATCCTTTCGGTAAGATTCATGATTGATTCTACCTTACGGCATGGCCTCATTGGTAGAAGTCCTTAAGTATCCTTGCCTTATGACATAATCTCTTCGGTAAAAAGATGGGTGTACTTACCTTACGATATGATCATCGACATGAGAGATCCTACCTTACGACATGTAATTTTTGGAAGGTTATCTCTACCTTACGATATAATCTTTTAAGTATGAACCATGAGTCATTCTACCTTATGGTATGGCTTTTTCGGTAGATTGTCCCCACCTTATGATATAATCTTTTAAGTAGGAACTATGAGTTAATCTACCTTACGATATGGCCTTTTCAGTAGATTTATACCACACCTTAAGATATAATATTTTTAGTAGGAGTCATGAAAATAGCTTATTAAACTATCGCATTCAAGTATAAAGAAAGAAACATGAGAGCCCAACAATTCATTTGCAATGCCATAGATGCTTGACATGATTTAAGCATGTATATATGTTCCTTTCATCATCATAAAACCACTTGACTCATAAGCCATGTTATAGATCATCAATAACTCAAGAATCCATAACAAGACAGTTTATCAAACACTTGGTTGGTGTGAAATGCTAGTTCAAAATCATGCAATTTAAGAGTGAAATCATGCAAGAAAATCAATGTAAAACCACCCACCAAAACTTGGTAATACCCTAAAGAAATGTACATTAAAACCCCTCATCAAATCTCAAATTAAGAAAATTCAACATTGAAACGCCAATATAGTTCATAGTCAAATTCATAATAAGTAAGACCCATAAGTAATACAACTTAGAAATATGAAATTCATGTAGAAAGGAGGCTTGGGCACCATGGGTGAAAGGACCCAATGGTTGAAACCCACATACCTTAGATCTTGAATTTCTTGGAATTGAGTTGGGAAAGAATGGAATCTTGGAAGTGGGTCTTGGAATCAAAACATGTTCTTCAGTTTCCTTGAATTTGTATTGAGGTCTTGGTGGAGGCTCTTGAGAGAATTTGAGAGTGTATTTGAGATGAGAGTAATGATTTCAATTTTTTGGAATAGGATTTAGGTCTTTTGGGGAGGTTAAGATAGCATTGGAAGTCTAAAAAGATCATTAGAGTAATTAGAGTTTACGAAAATGCCATTAGTGAACGGATGGATAAATTGGCAAAGTGTTGCCTTACTGGAGGCGTGACTGGTCGTGTGGAGTGCCCGTGAGACAAGAGTTAGCCTCAAAATTGCAATTGGAACACTTGAGAAAAAGTTAGCGTCATCATCACTTTGATGGGCCACTTCACGGGTTGTGTGATGCTTGACGGTCCATGTAGTCGTCTGTTGCACCACACTTAGATAAGAAAATGTGTTCAGGCCACTCCAAGCCCCAGTCCCATGAGTCCTCTGCCTTTCCACGGCCTATCAAAGGTGCCCGTGGCACCACACTTGGCCACAATTTCCTCTCATGCCCATCTGCCTCCCTTGAACACACCTTATGACCATCCACACGGTCAGTGGCATGTGCCACTGGCCGTGTCACCTTCCTTAGGCCAAAAATGGCCTTCTATAGTTCAAGGATATGCAAACAACCCATCAAACACCTCATTGCCCATCAAGGAGCCCGTGTGACATCATTGCACGGGAGGATCTTATGAAGACGGTCATAACTTCTTCATCCGAACTCGAAATGAGGTGAAAACAAGTGCGTTGGAAAGCTAACTCAAAGGGATTTCATTAGATATGTTTGGGCCGCCCAATTCCAAGTGTGCTAAAATTTATGCTCATTTAAAGTTGACCCTTGCATTAACCAAACCCCTAAACTCAACTTGTAGGGAAGTTTTGAACTCGTCTAAGTACTAGAAGTCTCTCACGACCCTAATACACTCCCCACCTACACAAATGAGGCTTGAAACATGAATACATAAGAGTATGGAGTTATGGGATGTCATAATATCTCCACTTTGGAACATTTGTCCTCGAATGTGGAAGAACAAGGCTTGAAAAACTTGACTTAGAAGACAAAACCTCCAACCATAAGATCAATCCATAGTTTACAAGTTGAAAATCATAGCGTAGTTAAAACTCATGCCAAAATGTATTTCAATTCATGTCCAGCATAATATAAATCATTTCAATACACATGCAAGCATGTCATGCCATGAGATTCAAGAATTAAAAGGGTCAGGACCGCTTTAGAAAAGAAAGAACCTAGTGTCTTACGCTTAGGTAGATTGGAAAAGATAGGGATGTCGCCTTATCATGATTTCCTTGGCTTCTCTGATGGCACTTTGAACTTGTCGATTTTTCCCAATAGGTCTTGATGGATGCTATATCCTTGCTTCTCAACCTCCCTCTAAACTTCAATATTAGGCACGCACAACCTACATTGGCACCTAAGGACACCATCTTCCCTTTGGGAGAAACCTCTAATATTCTCATCTTCACCCCTACCTCATTCCTAATCTAGCCAACTGGTGAACTTCTCCAACCACCCCTTTTATCACCTTAAGGATTCCTACCTTCAATAATTAGTAAGCAACCTCATGTTCATCAAAATTCACAACATCACCCTCAAATGATCCATAAGCTCTCCCTCACCTCTGGAAACAACCTACCCATTATCACCAAAGGGCCACTACAAACATAACAAGGTAGGGATTACATACCCTATTCATGAGACCTACGGATACAGTCAGTGCACTAGCTAAGCCAAATGACACTACCTCAAATGCAAAATATCGGAAAGGACATCAAGAACCCATCTATCACCGAAACAACTTAATAGAAATGTCTTAGGTTCAACATCCGCTACTCTTACAAGACGATACACGCTACCCTTAAAGATCGATTAGACCTGAAGTCAAGAAATGGACTCACCCCGTCGCTACCACTTTACAATCCCCCAGTCAAGGACGGGTTCATTAAAGAGTTGGAATGTAACTCTATGGGTACTAAAATCAAAGGAGACACGATATGCATGCAACTAATCCATCCCAAGAACGACCTCAAAATCTACCACATATAATTCAACAAAATCACAAGGCAAGGCCTAAATGTAACATAACCATGGAGCAATTTCTATAATCCTTTCTAGAAACAATAGACTCACCAATGGGCTAGACACCAATAAGTTCACATAACAATTCAGAACACACATGAAGTCCACTAGCAACAAAAGGAATAATGAAGGAAATAGGAACACCCGAACCTTCCCATGCATACCAATCAAGGTTAAAGGAAATTTTAACATACCAGTAGCCACATCCACTCCTTGAGCCTCTTGACCAACAACACCTTTACCCTTGATGCGTTTACGATGACAATCTATCCTCTTGTGCCCCTATTCACCACAATCAAAGCAAGCATTGGTTCCCCTCAAACATGGGCCTCTATGCATCTTACCAAACCTTGGGCACATAGCATTGGGCATCACACCACCACCACCTTTGGGACTTTGGAACTTTCCTTCAAAATGGACCCTTTTGTCCCCTCTCTACCCCCTCTTACCATTTGAAGTCTCGGGGGCACTCACTTGTTGATTGAGTTGAGTTGTCAACTTTGTCACTATTTTGGCCAATATCTATAGAGTATTGCGAACCTCCACATTTGATATATCACAGTCCTGAGTAGCTTGAGACATATTATGAAATGCAATGATTAAAATAAGAAATAAGCCTTAAGGGACTTAACTTTGTCGCACGACATAGATCAAGAAGAAGGGAAACATTTCTTAAAATGCCTTGTAGGCTCTTATTCATAGTTGTGGGGTGCTTCAAACCATGATTAAGACTCTAATAGATACTATGTGTTGGAATCCAAGGACCATTAACAACCTAGTGCTTTGATACCAAGTTTGTCATGACCCAAGCCTAGGGCCTAGACGTGACACGACGAATGGGACCCCAAACAAGCCTCTTACATATCATTACTCATCCTTGGTTGCAGAAGCAATTAAAAAACATCAAAAGATTAGAAATAAGGGCAAAGGGGCTAAGGGTAATACTTTCATAACATAAACATCAAGAACAAGAGAGTCAAGGCTCATAGCATAATTACATAACTTATCCAATAACACCTCTAAACATAGAATGGGCAGGGGCCAAGACAACTTTTCGGGCTCACCCTTTTAGTATAAAAAGTTCAACATAAGAGATAACAAAAGTAGGAGTGCAATGCTAACGTCCCCAAACTTGAGGACTTACGAATGATTATTCTTCAAGATGACCAAATAGCCATAGGGAGGATGATTCAAAAGAGCTCCGGTTCCTACATGGTAACTTCATATAGGCATAGAGTATGCATTAGTATATTTGAATGTACTAAGTATGTAGGATGCAATGCAACAAGAGATAGTCAACATAGTCAAAATACATAAGCATAAGTAAGAGATAGTATGATATCAATATGGTGCATGATCAATGCTTGAAGTAAAATATGCGTAGCCATAATTGAGAAATGTAAAATCAATGTGGAGTATAAGTCTGCTCAACCCTTATATGCACAAACATGCTTAAGAATGACCAAGGAGTTACCCACTCACCTTACGGTATTGCCCTTTTCGGAGAGTGTTGCCGATACCCCTACTTTACGACATAGTCCTTTGGTTAGGTAGTATGAGATGCCTCTTACCTTACGATATAATCCTTTAGGTAAGATTCATGATTGATTCCACTTTACGGATTGGCCTCATCGGTAAAAGTCCTTAAGTATCCTTACCTTACGATATAATCTCTTTGGAAAAAAGATGGATGTACTTACCTTACGATATGATCTTATCGACAAGAGAGATCCTAGCTTACGATATGTCCTTTTTGGTAGGTTGTCCTTACCTTATGATATAATCTTTTAAGTAGGAATCATGAGTCATTCTACCTTACAGTATGACCTTTTCGGTAGATTATCCCTACCTTACGATATAATCATTTAAGTAGGAACTATGAACTACTTTACCTTACGGTATGACCTTTTCGATAGATTATAGAATGTCCATACCTTATGATATAATCATTTCAGTATGAGTCATGAAAATAGCTCATCAAACCATCACAATCAAATATTAAGAAAGAACTCCTTATTTCTCAAGAACACAACAAACATAAGAGCCCAACAATTCACTTGTAATGCCATAGGTGTTTTACATGATTTAAATACATATGTAGATTCCTTTCATCATAAAGCTACTTGACTCATAAGTCATGTAATAGATCATAAATAAATCAATAATCCTTAACAGAATATTTTATCAAACACTTGGAGGATGTGAAATGTTAGTTCAAAATCATGTGATTCAAGAGTGAAATAATGCAAGAAAAATCAATGTACAATCACCCAACAACACTTGGTAATACCCTTTAGAAATGTACATTAAAACCCCTAATAAAAATGTTAAAGTAGATCATTGATCTCTAGCTCCAAACATGCTTAAATAATCACACTTTAATGAAACGCCAATATAGTTCATAGTCAAATTCATAATAAGTAAGACCCATAAGTAATTCAACTTAGAAATATGAAATTCATGTAA